>JAAAKL020005682.1:0-18961 GCA_010016065.2 Carybdea cf. marsupialis auct. non (Linnaeus, 1758)
CTATCGCCCAGTCATCAGCATAGCCCAGCTTCCATGAGGAGGTCTGTGGCAAGTCGTTAATATAAATATTGAAAAGCGTTGGTGCAATAACCGACCCCTGTGGTACTCCGTTTCTCAGATTATACGTTTGACTCCGCTGTTCACCTAAGAGTACAGAATATTTGCGTTTGCCTGTCATAAAGGACAAAAGTTTTGGCATTGGGTTGTGGAATCAGTTAAATGTTGTATTTTATAGAAAAGAGCTTGTGTTTGTAACTTATATGTCTACAAGTATGTACCATACCTTGTGCTAATGACTTCTTGCAACATTTGGAAAGTTGGTAGATGTTCATTTGAAGCATGTACTGGTACAAGAATCAGCCAGCCAGTGTGGCTACAGGTGCTTTTCATTTTCTAACTAGTAATAATTACTATAACACAGAGTAAAAGTAAATTGCAAGATGTAAAATTCTAAAGTGAAACTTTTTAAAGATTCAAAAAGGGATATAGATGGAAGAAGAGAACAAAGAAAATTGTTTTTTGGCATGCTATTGTTTTTTACTTTGATATCTAAATCTGATATTCTTCAAATCATTTCTTTTTCTTAAAATGATGATGATACATAGGCCTACACACACGTGCCTCACACAAAAAGATAGCTCTTTTAGAGTCTGATATTTACCATTTTCTCTTGAGACTTGAAGGAGATATTTCCAAACTTATTACCACATCAGCTTGTCCTACTTTTACCATTGAAGTTGTTACCATACACCAAAATAAGATCATCAATGAGTTATAAACCTTTCTTGACACAATGATACATTTTCATGAAAAGTTCAAAATGGTGTTTTCAATTTCTGAATTTTCTCATCTTTATTTATCTGAAAGTTTATATGCTTATAGTGCAATAGTTAAGTTTGACAATCCTGGACAAATATAGCATATACATTCCTGAAATTAAATGATCAGTTAACACTATGCACACATTAATTCATTTATTTTTATTTATGATTTATGACACTCAAAGCATATTTACCCCTTGACATTCGACATGAAATAGCACATTCTGAAAGACTGCTTTATAACAAGTGATCCATTTGAAATATTGAAAAATACTTTAGAAAGAAAACTTATATGCAATATAGTAACCTTCATGTTTATAAAGTTTGTTTTCTAAAATAATCAGTCCCTGCAGCCACATTGACGCATGACTATAAAACTTTCATTAATGGTTGATGGTGCCATTCAAAGCAGTGAGTGTAAGATAAATTTATTATCTTTTTTGGAACATGCTCCCCAAAAATATAATGGTTTCCTTCTTGCCCTCTTCTCACTACAATTTCTGCATGGACCATTCATTGTATGAGAAAACTTTGGCCAGTGTCCACAATTTGGCCCACTGCTCTTTCTTCATTTAAGCCTTCATCCTGTATTTAGTGGCCTTCCCTAGCAGATACTGATGAAAGCCAAGCCTTCCCCTAAATTCAATCAGTGCAGATTGAAATTCTATATGAAGCTGGTGGGTTTGTAAAACACTTACAGTTTATGGAAGTTTTAACGTATCATAGTTTCAAGAACCTTTCTGAACTGTGACAGCCCCATTATGCAATATAAAAATGGGTTGAAAGTTCTTTAAAACTAATGATGTGACTGGGTGATCAGAAAGTTCCCACTCTTCTCTATTGTCCAGTACGCATCAATCAAGATTGAATTAGCAAAACTCCTGTATACTCGAATTGAAAATAGAAAACCAGTCTGTTGTAAAATCCCGACATCAATCTGTGTTTTCAAATAGGTGCTTACTTAGATGTGATATTTCGTTGGACCACAGCTGGTATGTGTGATATACCCTCTTTACGTGGTCTGACAAAGTGAAGACAAGAACAATTGTAAAAGGGCATGTACGCTCACAAGTAGTCAACAACCCAAATCAGACTCAGCTATAAGCTACTTGAAAACACAGATTGCTGTCAGGAATATACAACAGATTGGTTTCTATTTTGCATCAGGCTTGGTGAAATGGTCACCTGAGATTCTTCAGGAATTATGTATTAAGAACATAAGCCAGAACTTTGACACCTAAAGGAGTTTGTTTTGGACATAGTATTGTTTTTGTAACATTCTCTTTCACTTCCATCAGTGTTTCTATTGTTACTTGTTTAGCCAATTAGAACTCCATTGCTAATGTTTTCGATCCCCTCCTTTGTTTTGAATGACATTTATGATGATTGGTTCTGACGAGGGTCACAGCACTTGAAACAAGGGGCAATCGCCCACCAATGATTGCTGAGAATCAATATATGATCATGTAGAATGTAGAATAAATGATATTTGTGATTGCTGAACTTTCAGTTTTCATTTCTGAAGTTTTTTATTCTTTGTGAAAGTCCAGCATTTATGCTCATATGTTTAGTAATTTTTCACATGTTTTACTCTCAGTGTTGATGTGAAAAGTATGTTAAAAGTACCATGATGTGGCTTTCAAAAGTACATAAAACTCTAGTTTATTTTAAGTTTGTAATTTACCATTATAAAATAGTTTTACCCCATATGTTTCTTGCTATTTTGTTTAAATACGAAGTTAAAATACCAAAAATGTTTTCGAAGATGGTGACCGGCCAGACAGGAAAGATGATCACCAATTCGTTATATCGAAGGATCATAGTGATCAGCTGACTTTGAAGCGTTATATTAAGCACTGGGGTCATATGGAGAAAAGCCTTTTCAACCATAATGAATATGTTGTCTTTTCAAGAGTATACATGGTTTTTGTACCACCAACAATCTTTTCAATATATAGTTGGGTTAAATTCCAGTTGTTAATAGAAAAAGTGCTTGCTGAAATAGAGCTGTTTACATGACAAGGCAACAGATCAAGGCTAAATTTAGTAGCATTTCAATTGTTATGTAATGATTGTAAATAGAATAGTTGTGAATGAAGAACAATTAAGGATTAAGTCATCATCATCACCATCACCATCACCATCTATGTTTAACATCACTTTTCCATGCTTGTATGGGTTGGACAGTCTTTTCCCAATGGCTCTCTTCCACTCTTTTCCGTTTTGTGCAAGTTCAATGTCAAGTTCCATTTGCCGTAGGTTACTCTCCAGTACTTACCCCATGTCTTGTAAGGCCTATCTCTTCCACAGTGTCCATCAACTACCAAGTCCCTACATTTCTTTATTGAGTTAGCATTATCACATCTTTCTGCATGTGCAAACCACTGTAATCTACTTCATTAAATAGAGTCCTTTATCCTTTCTAAACCCAAACAATAATTTTTTTTCTTTCAAAGTTACACCACACATCCATCAAACCATTCTGGTACCATTTCGCTCCAACCTTAATAAATTAGTTTCTTTTAATGCCAAAGTCATTTAGACATATTAAGTGACTGTTTTGAGAAGTGATGTTTACTATTTAAAGTTATAGATAGGTAGCACAATGAGGGTAAAAACTTTTGAATAAATACGACCTTGTGAATAAGCTAGTTGAGAATGATTTTGTGTTCCTCATGTTATCTTTTTCATCCATTTAAAGTCTTCTTTCCCACAAGGGATTTGACCACTGCCCATGTTCATTGGACTTGTTATTGGAGCAGAGAGTACTTCAAGACTAGATTTCCTTCCTAATGTCACCAATGAATAGTCTGGATATAGATGATAATGCATCTCTCTAACAGGCTCTAGTGAATACTTTCTGTACTGATAAATGGCCAAAGAACCACAACTTTTGTGTATTGTCTTTTCAAATTGCTTTCCCACATCCATCCTTTGTGAGCACGTCTTTGTCTGTAACTCATGTATGTCCCATATATGCAGAGAAACTTTTAGTAGGTTAACATTTCAAAGCCCTGTAGGCCTGCATACATAGCCAGATTAACAGTCCAAGTTTCATTATATGACAGAAGTGTGGTCCCAAAATAGCTTTTAGCAATGCAGTTCCCAGATGTTAATATTTCTGATAAATTTGAAATCTTATTCATTTGTACATTTATTCATTTTCTCGTGGCATATATATTTTTATTTTCTTCAAGGTATTGCTCACAATTGTTCTTTTGTTAAAGGCCTTTTCCAGATTCCATTTCCTTTGGCCATACTACTTGGTGTCTTGCTTACTTCCACCTATAGCTTTACTCTGTTCCTTGTCAGGATCAGTTTGAGCTCATGGCGTATGATACTGAGGGTTCTTTACTCAGACTTTTGGTAAAGTCTCATAAAGATAGATTCATTCATATCATCATGTATTTGGGCAAGGGTGTAAATTTCATTGCATACTTTGGAACTATTTTAAAATGTGTACCAAAATCGAAAAGCAGTTGAGCAAAAACTGTGTTCATTATTGTTTTGTTACCTCTTACTTTCTAAGAAGCCATTAAAAGCTTTTGACACTTAAATCAGTAAAAAAATCCAAGAAAGCTGGACTATCAGTACTTTCGTATAGTTTCTTATCTTTATGTGAATAATAAATTGGATGATCTCTTGCATTGAACAATATGGCCCTTGCCAGCAGTATGCTGTACTATACTAACTTTGCTTATAGATTACACCCTTTGCTAAATGAATAAGGAATCTTTATCTTTTGATGGATCATGTGCACATGTGTGGCAACTGTCCATCATCGTACTTTACTGGTTTTTGGCTATTTGACAATAGCACCTGAGAAAGTTAGACAAGCCTAATTTCAGGTCATTTCAAAGAAATTTGGACATTGCTTGTTTCAGGCCCCCTTTATAATTTTGAAATTCATTGAGTACCTCTTTGATAAGACAAGTCAAAGTATTTTAAGTGCCTCCTTTTATTAGGGGTGGTAGATGCGTTGCATACCAAAAACATGGCACCTAGAACCAGAAGGAGTTTCTTTTCGAACTTAAGGATTAGAAATGTTGTCCATGTTTTGGAACATACAACTACAGCGCTCATTAACTTCTTAAGGCTCAAAACACCTACTGGAGAATGTAGTACGACCTTCAAAACGTTTTGAACATGATAATACAGGATGTGATTACTTTTTGTATGCAATAACGCTGCTGCTAACTTTTTTAACATAATGTGTTACCGTTTAACCTCTGCGTTTTAAATTCAGGTGTTAATATGCTTTCGAAAACAAGAGTAGCGGCTTTATTGGACTTCTTGAGTACAAAAATTTGACTTCTGTTAACTTCAGGATGTAAAAATGCGTCGTCCGATAGTGAGAGGCTAATAAATGAAGAATTGTTTGAATTAGGAAAACACTATTCCAATGTTTTGCCCATAAATAGTTCGCAATTTTACTTTCTTTGCTAGATTGGGGATGATAAACATATACAGTCTGGAATCAAGAAAATGTCAAGATTAATTGTCAAAAACCTACCGAAGAACATTACAAAAGAAGAATTAAAGGACCATTTTGGGCAAAAGGGTCATGTCACCGATGTTAAGTTACACTTCACTGAGAAAGGGGTGTTCAGACGATTTGCTTTCGTCGGCTACAGGACGGAGGAGGAGGGAAAGACAGCTTTAGCATACTTTAACAAATCTTTCATCAAGACAAGCAAAATCGTTGTTGGTACCGCCAGGAACTTTGGGGAAACTGATGTCACTAGACCTTGGAGTAAATATTCTTCTAAAAGCTCCGCATTCCAACGTTTCAACAAAGAAAAGGAGGAGCGGATGCAGAGAATTCACGCCTTACAAAACTCTGGAGTCAACAAAGAGAAATTAAAACAAGAAAGTAGTGGCGCCAAGGGGAAGAAAAATGCAGGTAAGCAGGCATCGGTATTAGAGGAACTTGATACTGCTGAACAGGATCCAGAATTTCGGGAATTTTTAAAGGCACATCGGAATAGTCATCTAAAGCAAACTTGGGGTGACGATATGTTGCTGGATAAAGAAGAAGAAGTCGCAGATGTGGTTATGAGTAGTCGCAAAGAGAAGCGTTCTAAAGGACATTTGAGAAAGGATGGTCGCGAGTCTACAAAGAGTGAGGGCGTTGAGGATGAGAATGACGAAGAGAATAACTCAAAAGTTAGCGAATGCAGTGATAAAGAAGTCTCTGTCAAGAAGAAGGGGGTCTCGGATCTTGATTGGTTGCAGTCGAAGGTATCCACTATAAAGCCAGAGAAGGAAAACGGAACTGATGAGGAATACGAAAGCTCTTCACAATCTGAAGAGAGTTCATCGGAAGATGAGTCTGACCATGCGGTAGGGACGTTAGATGGAAGAAGTGAAGGGAACGTCACAGTTAAGTTGAGAGGTTTGCCTTTTGAAGCCACGGAAAAGGAGATTATTAACTTTTTGTCACCAGTTAAAGTTTCGGACATCAGGCTGATAAAGAACAAACAAGGAAAACCTAGTGGTGCAGCTTATGTGGATGTTTGTAATTCGTCAGACGTGAAGATAGTTTTAAAGAAAGATGGAAGTTATCTGGGGAAGCGATATATCGAGATCACAGAGGGGAAGCTTTTAACTCAGGAAACAGATAAAATACCGAAAAATTGGAAATGGGAAAAGGGTAAAAGTTCAGTCTCTAGTGATAAAGAATCAATCTCAGAATCAGGGCGCCTTTTCGTTCGCAACTTGTCATACACATGTACTGAAGAGGAACTTGGGACCCTGTTCGAGAAATTTGGACCCTTGACAGAGATACATATGCCACTAGACAAGGAGACTAAGGCGAATTTGGGTATAGGATTCGTTACGTTCATGATGCCGGAACATGCCGTGCTTGCGCACAATAGTCTTGATGGTAAAGGATTCCAAGGAAGGTTATTGCATATTCTTCCAGGAGAGGCGAAACGAGAAATAAAGGAGAACGTTATTGGAGGAAGTGGGAGTTCCTCTTATAAGCAACAAAAGGAGAAGAAACTGAAGGCAGCGAGTTCAAGTTCTCATAACTGGAACACTCTATTTCTAGGAGCAAATGCAGTGGCTGATGTCATTGCCAATCGACTTAAGACAACTAAATCGCAAGTTTTGAGTAGCGACACGAAGGATAGCTTGGCAGTGCGAATGGCATTGGGAGAAACTCAAATCGTTTCTGAAACGCGGGAATTCCTCGTTGCCCAGGGTGTCAAATTGGATGTATTTGGACAAGCTGATGCTAAGAGAAGTAAAACAGTTATCTTGGCAAAAAATCTTCCTGCGGGAACTAAAGAGACAGAGTTAATGGACACGTTTAGTAAACATGGAGAAGTCTTGCGGGTCATATTGCCCCCCTTTGGAGTGACTTCTCTGATTGAATTCACTAGACCTAGCGAGGCAAAAGAAGCTTTTCAAAATCTAGCGTACAGTAAATTTAAACATACCCCACTGTATCTTGAATGGGCCCCTGTGGACGTTTTCAGTGGGAAACAAGTGGGGAAGGAGGACAGTGAGCCCAAGAGCTCAGAAGAAGCCAAAGAAAAGGACGTTGGAGAAAACCAAGACACAAAAGTCGGCGAAGTTGATTCTGCACATATTAACGACGCTTGTGTGTTATTTGTGAAGAATCTCAATTTTGAAACTACGGAGGATAGTCTACAGAAGAAGTTGTCCAGTGCAGGATTTACAACGCATGTAACAGTTGCGAAGAAAAAGGATGCTAAAAAACCAACGGAGATGCTTTCCATGGGGTACGGGTTTGTAGAATTTGCAAATTCAGAGGAAGCAAATAAAGCATTAATAAAATTGCAACATTGTGAGTTGGAAGGTCACCGCCTCGAATTTAAGCGGTCGAATAAGCCAGCTACTGGAGTCTTAGCAACACGTCAGAGAGCTGTTGAAAAGAGTGCGACTGGGAGTAAAATTCTGGTTAGAAATATTCCATTTGAAGCAACAAAAAAGGAGATCCAAGAGTTGTTCGGTGCCTTTGGTGAACTGAAACTTATACGTGTTCCGAAAAAAGTGAGTGGAACAGGTAGTCATCGCGGTTTCGCATTTGTCGAATTTTTAACACAACAGGACGCTAAGAGAGCGTTTAACTCGCTCTGCCAAAGTACACATTTGTATGGGCGAAGACTTGTGCTTGAGTGGGCAGAAAATGATGAAACAGTTGATAGTATTAGAAAACGAACAATACAACATTATCATAAAGATAATAAGATAAAAAAGAAGAAACAAGAATTTATCGATGATATCGAAAGAGTGGCGATGGATGAATAAAACTTGACGGATTTTGACAATATTAAGTACCAAGATCCGTTCGGGAAAAGAGGGATGATCCATATTATTGCATGCGTTGGGAGTAAGAGAATTAAACAGTAATCTTACTTCTATCATTTAGGTGACGTCATTTTTATGGTAATTTGTAGGGTTCTGACCACGATTTAGTAAGTGCTCGACGGAAGTATGAGCAATATAGGTGAAAAATGAGCCCCTTCAGACAATGATATGGGAAGTGGTGTAAGGCGCGGGGGAAGGAGGCAACGTTTCGTTCTTCACGCCATAACCTTCCTTTACTTGTTTTTATTTTTGGAATTACCAGTGCACGATGGAAGGACTGGGTGGTGTCACCTGGCCCACTGCCAGCAGAACCCTGGTCTGCATACGAATGAACAGAGGGAGATTCAGATCTTTAAGCGGTTTAACTTCCATTCCAAATGTGGTGGAAGTGAGGCTACAAGGAACATGTTTGACTGAAGTTTGAAGCAACACGAATTCTCCTTTTCTTTAGCTACTTCCACATCATATATGAGAGGGCCAGACGCTACTAGTACCCATGCGAAATATTGACGACCACCGTCCCTTATATGATAGGTAACAAGAGGAAGAAACGTATATACTCAGTTATGAATTGCGTCTGTAGACTTACTAAATTATAGGTGTCGGTATGTTGAAAAGAAAGCCAATTTGTTTAGGACGGCTAGGTTGTAGGGGTCAGAGCGAATGCTTTCATTTTAAGGCGTGATATGCATAATTCTTATTTCACGTTTTGTTTGTGGCTACGTTTTATCCATTGGCACATTCTATCTTTGTACTTGAAGATTGGAAACTTCATATCAGGTTATAAAAGGAACAAGCGTTATTTTTGTTATTCATGCTTAGTTGCTTAAGTTTTGGAGCTGAAATTGCATCTTTTATAAATTTCACTCGCAATAGCATATTATTAATACCCTAATCTAAATAAGTCTTGAAAAGGAACCAGCCCTCCTTTAGGGAAGACACCTCCTTTTTATGAGGTGTTTTGGGTTACGTACTGTAGTGACTCTTTGTATTTTAACCTTTTTCCTGCCAAGCAAATGCTTTAACAATATCATTTAAGAATACACAAACCCTTCCCCCGTTTAACTGTATTATCGTATAATTCCCGAAGAGTCCTTCTATTTGAGATGCTCCAATTTACAACACCCACGCACCCATGTCATTTTATTTTCGACACACATGTACGATCATACATAGAAGGAAGCTAGGCTTGAGATAAAGATTTCTGAAATTTTATATACCTGGAGGAATTGACCATTTAATATTGTGGGGTTTTTTCCAATGGTATTTTAGTGATGTGTTTTTTGCGCCCATTTGGTGGCGTACTTACTTTTAAAGATAACACAAGATCAGAATACGGCCCCCCTCCATGCCGGTAAGAAATTATAGCAGACAATAATTATTCCTATATCCGCGCTTGTTCAACAAGTGGAAAAATACTTCTCGCTCCTTTTGCACTTCGACATCGGAGTATCTATTTTATTGTGTCTAAACAATTTATTGGGCTTCTCTTTGATCGCTTTAAAACGATTAATTTCCCGGGTGTTAGGGTTAAGGTTGCAGGAAAAGAAAGGGTCTCTGTAGCTTTATTCAGAGCCTTACTGACGTCATTTTGAACTTAAATTGCCAGATGGCCTTGTGAATTATTTATTGAGAAAAATATCCAGCTGCAGAAAATTGTAGCAAAATGTTTAGGCAATAGTTGGTTCTTTTGTTGAATTCAGTGCTAAGGGTAAGTGTGTCAAGGAAGAAAGCATTTCAAGAAGAGTTGCAGCGTTAATACAATCGTTTTATATTACTTATTTGGTGCTTTTGATCCTTTGGCCGTTAAGATGTGCTATTTTTTATTGTTTACGTAACGCTTCACGGCAACGTCACTGGTTGTTATCCACTTAAGTGCACTGTAACTTTTCAATGACTTCAAGGCCAGTTTTCTAAGGTCAAAGAGGTTTGTTTAAGGTATACTGATTGTTGTGTAGAGGCTTGATTGACGTTCACAATCCTATTATCAGAAATTTGCTTAAATTGGTGGCTGAGACATTTAAGAGGGAATTAGAGTTGTACTCATGTACGCAGACAAGTACAAAAAATGGTCGGCAGGCAAATTTTAAGTCAGAAAAAGATATATCAATTACTATAAATTTCCTGTAAAACTTTTTACAAATTAAAAGTTTTTGGTGAAGAACGTTTTCAGCATGTACTACTTTGTATATTGCTTTGTTTCCATCTGTTGGACGAAATCGTAAATTCGTGTAGTAAGGGACGATTCAACATTGGCGTTGCAACTGCCTGATTTCGGGGGCCACTCCTTTTTATGTACAGTAAGTTTTGTTAGCCACTTAAGTTGTTGTTACTTATTGCCATTAGCAATTTCCCTTGGACATTTTGTAAGTATGACAGGTTTTTCCATAGCTCAGTACAAATGTGGACGAGTAGTGATAGATAATTCCCTGCCTAGTTGAAAGAGCGTTTGCAATCCAAGGAGATTTGGGTTGGGGTCATGGCTTACTAAATAGGTAGTTATTTAGTAAGCATGGTTGGGGTCCCACTGGCTACTATGACGGGGCTTTTGTACCCAGGGTTCATTTTGTCGATGATCTGTCAAGTGAGTTTCCATGCGTCTGGCTTCGGGATGCTCTTCGCAATGCTCTTTTGATCGTTAATATAAGAACGAATACTATTTACAAACTTTTAATTTTCAGTTTTTTAAGCTTATCAATCTTTCGAATGGTGGACCTTTTGATCTGATTTTTGAGGGCCGAACGGGTAATTACTCGAGCGTACTTGAGAAATTCACAGTGAAAGCGAGCACTTAAATGACTTTGCTACTAGACCTACTTGAGCCAGGGATTTGGGTTCTTTACACTGCTGTCAGTTACGAGAGCAGTCAACGAGAAACTCACTTAACATTAGCTGCCCACCTATACTTAAAGTTAGGCCCTCAGCTAAAACTTAGGGACAACCAAGAAATCTGGCCGCGGACTGTTTACGGCAGATGTGCCAGGCAGCTAAACCACTTTCACAAAACCTGCCTGTGGTGAATTCTCCGGATTTGGTGGTTAAGTCAAATCCCATACTCAGTATAACTCGCAAGTATCCATGCTTAAAGGCTGATTTACACGCTGCGATTTTGTCGGCCGACTCACAGTTGGTATAACGTACGTCTATTGTTCAGGAGCCTAATTTCACGGTTGCAGATCTCAGCACGAACCGGGACGATTTTTAGAAAATCTGTGACATTTAAACAGATTTACTCCCGATTTTGGATGTCGTGGCAGTGCCTCAAAGTTTTAACATGGACGCCTGGAAGTTGCGATGGAAAGCATGACTTTCTGTAAAGCAGAAACAACATTACTGTTAGGAACGTCTTGCAGGGACACTCTGTAGGCGTATCAAAGAGTAATGCCGTGAGTTTTATTTGCAATTTTAGCATAGTTGACGTTTTTGATGACAAACATACCAGCGAAATGACTATGTAGTTTTCTCATGCAAGGCTGTAATACCATCCAGATCAATGCAGCCCCCACAATGTAGGTGATTGCTTGTTTCCCATTCTCAAGAAAGGTCTCCTATTCGGCTTCTCCTACTGTTTCTGGATAAGATGAAATTCCGAAACAGTGTTTTGTGCTCAAAATCGTTGATCGTGTCGCGGAGGCCAATTACACGTACGACTAATCTTGGGTTGAACACATGACTAAATCGTTCCTAAATCGGCCGACAAAATCGTAGCGTGTAAATCAGGCTTAAGTGGAGAAGGCTAAGATTCTGTGGGCTGGCCATGTTGATAGAATGCTTGACAGCAGGATACCAGCAACTATTCTATAGCGAGCTCACAGAGGATAAACGCTTCAGGGATGGCCAGCAGAAGAGGTTTATGGGCACCCTAAATTCCTTACCGAAGTGCTTCGGCATTGAACCAGATGCGTCGGAAGATCTGGCACAGGATCGAAGCACCTGGCGTGCTCTTATTATTGAGAGGGCAGGAATTATGAGGAAAGTCGAATTGTTGATGCCCAGAAGAAAAGAGAAGCCCGAAAAGCAAGAGCTGACTGCACTGCAGTAGTAACTAGTACCCTACGTGTGGACGCATGCTTCACGCTAGGATACGACTGCTTCGCCATATGTCGCGGTCATTTTCAAGCATGAAGGACAAACAACAATACGGGCATTGAAGACAGGAATCGGTAATCAGCTCAAATCTCATTCTACTGGACAGTCATAAGGGAGGTCAGAAAATAAATTCGAGAAAAGTCCCTTTCCTGGGGATAAGATCGCTTGACTGACGTCATCTTAATGATTTGCATACTGGATCCGTGCGTTTTGATCAGCCTTCACTTTGCTCTACTTCATAACCGATTTAGCCTAGAAGGTACGATGTTTTTACGACGTCTACAAAATACTCGGGAATGGAAGTACGGCCTTCATCGCAAAGAAGGTTGATACCCTTCCTTTCGGGAAAAATAAACATCTAATGCGTCGCAAATAACTGTCGCATGTTCCGTGCACTGAACTAATACGGTGCAGCACTATCCGCATTTGGGCACCTGTTTACTTACTATCCGCCCTACTATTCGGTCAAGACCTATTTTCTCTTGGTAAAACAGTGTAACGAAGAGCTGATCATTTGTGTAAGGATGCTCTCCTCACATGTTTAATAGGACCTCACCTTTTGTATGTGGTAGAATCCGAAACATCTAGTAGACACTTAACTCATCCCCCCAACTGACCCCCCCCAAAAAAAACCCACTCCAGCCCTCCAATTTTTAAATATACATCGATCTTTTTGCGCCAGCAATATTCAACGGCGCTTTACAGGCGACATTTATCTCGCGGTAAACGCGTCATGGATTTTATCGGATCCAATCCCTTAACTGCAGAGACGACCCAACTAGGCAACAACGTGCTATTTCCTTCCACCAACAACTATTAAATTCACCTTACCTTGGTCTATTTGAGCTCAAGGCGACTAGACCGCAGCACTCAAAGGCTGACATTTTTGTTACGAGCTACTTGCACCCCGTTATTAAACCCACCTGATTTTTGCCACAACCCAAGGGGCATGGCAATAAATGCAGCCCCCCTTATTTACTTTATGCATTGTGAACGGCAAATAAACGCACATACATATGTATATAAATAATGGAAAGGTCTCAACGAATCCGTTAATGCAGCAATGAAGATTTTCTCGTAATCAACCAGGCCTTGTTTTCAACTGTTCATGATATTCTCTATCCCTCTCCAAAGTCACCTCCATCTATTATGCTTCAGCATTTTAAAAACAGTAATATAGTATAATGTACGTCTTTCGATATCCTCCCTCCATTGTGATAACTGATCAGCGGCCTGACATGGTGATCACGTCAAAGTCATTAAGATGTTGTTGATCATAGAGTTGACGGTTCCTTGAGAGACAAGCCGCATAAGCATGTGGAACGGAAGGAGGATTCTGGACGTGCTGGGTGGCGATGCAAGTTATTCACTGTGAAAGTTGGGTGCAGGGGATTTGCCGGCAGGAGAAAATGGCTTCATGCATTAGGGTGGAGAGGTCGAAACTTGAGAGTTCAGTGTCAGCTTGCCTCTTCTGCTGCTGAAGTTGGTTCAGTCTGGATTGTGGGAAAGCTGAATCATTCCGGTACGTAACGCTGTCCATATCTATGGTGGATAAGAGTTAAGGTCTGTCCCTTTTCATTTTTGTAGCAGTGAATGTTGTCGGGTTTTGTTGTTTGTTGTGGGCATTTTTGTTGGTTTGTTTGTTTTTTTATTTAAGTGTGTGTGGTTGTTTTTTGTTGTTGGTTATGGGGGGTTGGGGTTTCTTTGTGGGTTGCATTTTTTATTTGTTTTTTCTGTTGTTTTGGGTTGTTGTTTGTTGTTTATTCTCTTTCAACACCAGTAGGAATATTCAAATATAGACCGATGTGCTTTAAGTCAAGAAAATCCGTAGAAATGTTGTCTACCAAAAGCTGTTCCATGTCAGCCACAATAAAAAATGCAATGCCCTTTCGCTAGATTATAATGACAGGAGAAAGTACATTTGAACTTAAGTACCGACCTACTGATTCAGTTCATATTGAGAGAATTTTTCTGTAGATATGTGATTGACGATAAAATTCTTCAGTGAGAGATATTCGGAAGGATTGTATGCATTTTCAGAAGAAAGGAAACGGATACAATTGAGCTATATGCAGTCGAATCACAAAAATAATAGTATGATATCTTTCTAATTGCAAACCCTAATTGCCAATTCGTAACTGATAATGCGAGTAGCGCAGAATTACATCAACTCCTTGAACTTGCATAGTCTCATGATGTATTGCAGCAAACCTCCAAGTACCTGCTAGTCATACTATTATTAAGGAGTACAGAAGTGTAATAATGAGATTTACATACACTTGAGGTCACAAACTAAGCCACAATACGTCAAAAGAACCGGTTCATAATGAACCGTAAGTTTGACAAGCTCGAAGTGACATATTTACAATTGTCAGTTGTTGCTCAATTCCCTCCGTAAGATAGGCACTCATTTTACAGACCTCGTAGGCTGCAATGATAAGTGAACACTCTCACATCGTACGGAAATGAAAACCGGAATTGATTCGATTTGTGCCGCATGGCATACAACACTACGCTACTTTTACATGCAAAAGCACTCTTGAGTCTCGAGAAGACGTCCCCCGCAAATCAAGTTTACATAGCTTGGTAAAGCGTAGACATTTTACGGCTATGGTCCACCTGATCTATCTCTACACCGTATCTCTATGCAAAATTATTTGAAAATGTTTTAACTTACGAAAAGACAAGTTAAGTACTGTTTTACAATGATTACAGGCATTACATTGATTTAAGATACCTACACGCATTATTATCAATCCTAAAACTGTACCAGGATATACCGTAGTGTAAACAAAATCGACCTTCTACGACAGCCTATTCCCCGACACCATGGCATGAACTCTGTCAGCCACAAAACTGACAAAACGATAGTGATCAAAAGATCTACTCATCTATTCATAGGCCGTATTTAAACCAGTACACAGTTCCAAGAGCGTAAAGTTTACGATAAATTATGTACATTTGATTACAAATCTAAACAAAATACTAACTGATGCCGATTTACCATTCTTAGCATTTGAAATCAACAATCCACTGTATCAGACCTTATGCCTCATGCTCTAAAAATACTTGGAACCAGTCTTGATAGAGCTGGGCGACATATCACCGATTGGGTGATTTGGCAATCGAAGGGATGATCAAGCGCCCATCAATTTCGTCTCTGTATTTAAAGCTTGGGCGACAAAGGAGAAAATTTTACCATGAACGTGACCCACACTGTGCAGAATTGGGCCACTCTGGCATGCGATATGGACTGATAGACCGCATGACTGATCTGGCAATAATGTTGTGGACAAAGTAAGGTACATCAAAGTGAAACGAAAGGTCGTCGAGCATCATTCGAAACAAAGCAAATTTCCATAGAAAAAACCTCCAGTGATATAACTCGGTTTAAACTAGGAAGTAGATCGTCTTTCCAGGAATTTTTTTGTCGTGTCGCTTTGTTTTATTTGAATCTCACGGATTTAATTTGGATTTAAAGAACAAATAGCAACTCTCTTGACAATACAAAAAGCGGAGACTGAAAGAAAAAATACAGCAGTCTAGTCGTGGTTATGCTCATTTATAGAAAAAGGTGTGATCATATATATTAGTCCGAACTAACCACAAAAAATAGAAGGGAAGACTAATTGAGAGCCATTGGGTTAGTACAAGGTATGTTCTGTTCAGTTGAAGATTCTTTTGGAAAGGGATTAGAAAAATTTTAAAAACGAGGTGATCTACCAAGCGTTGATTACACGGCGCACTTCTACCGAGATAAAGTAAACTATTCCGTTGTGAACGACAGAAATCTGTGTTTGCACACGGCACAGTGTCCTGGACCCTAGCAACAACTTTCAGAAACGAAGATTGATGGACTTAACGCTACATCCTGATATAAATATTTTCTGGAGGAACAATCCGCAAACAAAGAGCTATATGGAAAATCAAAGCAATCAGTAATTCATCGCGTCAGCAAAGACTGAAATTTGTTGGGCATTGCTAGATTAACAAAGGAACACTACTACTCTGGATACTCAGCAAAGGGCAAAAAAGGCCAGAACGGCCAAGGCAAGGACACAACGACCACTTTAGTGATGATGACGGCTGTCTGTTTGAAGAATTATCCGCTGCAATGAGAAGGATGGACAAAGTGTGTCAATGACAGTCCTAAGCTCGACATGCTGCTGATGCGATCAAAATGGGATTTGGGTAGTTTATCGACTGGGTTCTCCATTGTTTAGTTCTCTAGAGTTTTCGGGAGCTTCACAATTCTGAACGTCCCAACATCAAACGACCGGCAACCATGTCCTCATCCAACATCAAAATGCTACGCAACTCGCTAAAGCATCTTCTGCAAACTTTTCTCTATCGTCAAAGCTGGTTCATTTTACGTGCTCGCCCAAAAAGTTACACAAGGGCACATTTGAAAATTAAGAACGATATCTTCTTACAATTAAGCCATACAATATGTGCTATAATAGATATATACCTTTCTGATTAGACTGACAATGTTGTAGAAGGGGTCACTGCTATTTTTAAGTGGCCACATCTGCTCAGTTAGAAAATGCTATAGAGCAGATGTCTACACGTTCCACAAGTACTAGTTAACTAATACCTGTCTATTTCTCTCATATAACGGTGATAATGGGCCTTTATCTTATTCTTCAGTCTGCGTGTCAAGAAATTTATCTAATATAATAAACAATACAATACAACATAAATTGAATCTGTATTATTGGGAGTCAGGAGCAAACATTTGAATTGATGTCTTGGAATGTTTTTGGGTGGGCACATAGACCATTAACGTATATTTCAAACGTTTCCAGATCGTCAACCTACAATCAAAAAACCATTGATAAGAATACAAAATTTATCCTCTAAATCATACCAAGACGACCTAAAATAAATAATATCTCCAATCACCTTTGTATCCATCATCATATATCCCCAAATTCCTATTCTCATGACTTGTAAATATTTGGCATTTGCAAATTAGTAAAATCATTGACTCCACGCGCACCAATTTCTGTCTTCCCTCTGGTTTGGGTCGATCTGTATATTGGTGTTTCACGAGTTACATCGGAAACAACGTCACCCTGCAAGTATCGTTGGCTCGTCACCGTTTGCCCATAAAACGTGGAGTCGTTTGATTTACCGTAACCTCCAATTGCCCTTTCTGTCTTTTTAACTGTTCCCTGATCATAGGTCCGAAAACTTGCTTTACTGGATGGAGCATCACAATTGCTGGTGTCATAAGACGTCACAATCTCCTTCGTCTTGTCTCCAAAAATAACTGATGATGTTGATTGTGTATCAGAAATTACATCACCTGTAGTCCCTCGTACACGTTGAATTGAAACAGATGCACTCCTCCCGGACAGCCGCTCGGAAGGTACACGTGAGGATATGATCGTGTCTTTGCTGGGAATAACAGTTGACGTTCTACTATCACTTTCCGATATCAAGTCGCGCGTTGATTTCTCGGAGGAGTAAGAGCTGGACGACGTCAATTTCTCTACCGTATCACTACTCCTTGAGCGGTCATCATTTATCCCAATGTACTGTTTATCCGTTGAACGGCTATACTGACCACCGTAAATGTCAACGCTCCCTTTAACGTCTGATGACGTTCGTACTGAGTGGCACAGACTACCGCTGGGTGAACTTGACCGATCTTTAGCCTCGTTACTAACACTGTCTTGACTGTCTCCGTACAATTCGTGGTCACTGATGTCGTTCCTGTTGTCCAAGAACATTGACCCTTTGTAGCTGTCCGTGGTTTGGTAGTTGTTATCCGATGACCTTCGATCTCCTGAGTAGAATTGCTCTTTGCCTCTCATTGGCGAATAACTTCTGTTTACATCAGTTCTAGTTCGCTCTTGGGTGTCTGTAGCAAACTTAGAGGCACTTTCACGATTGCTAGACGTATCTCCGTACAAGTAGGAATCTCCTCCCGTATCTTGATTATATCGATAGCCAGGCATGTCACCTGAGCTGTACTGGTTTCCTCCATATTTAAGACGGTCTGAATCACTAGACTTGGAGAACCCCTCATCAACATCACTTTGCACCGTTTTTCTCTCCAAGGTCTGCTTTTCCTTCAACCACTTCAAGCCAGCAACTGATGTCCAGCCTGACATTGTTTCATTTATTTCCTTCCGAGCCTGGAGACAATCTGCCACAGAAAACCCCTCTTTCTTCGCGTCTTTTGCAAAGTCAATGACACGCTCAAACTCGATTGTAGTCAGAAACGTATTAAATGCAAGCTCAATAATGTTATCCGGAATCCTTTCCAATCGATATTCGTCTGCCTCTGGATTTGGTTTGTAACCAACAAGTCCAAGGAGATCATCACTAAAGGCAAAAATACCATCCACGTTGCATTGGTAGAAGGCCGTGTATTTCTGAAAGAAAACACGAACATGATATATTGTTTCTCATCACATAAATAAACGTGTGAAAGAAGAGTTACTATTAAACGAAAGCGTGACTGAATAAGTGGGTGAATTAGTGAATTAGAGCATGCTTGCGTAAGTGACCGATTTATTGATTGATTGATTGATGGATTGATTGATTGATTGATTGATTGATTGATTGATTGATTGATTGATTGAGTGAGTGACGGAGCGAGTGAGTGAGTGGGTGAGAGACTGAGTGAGTAAGTGAGCGATTGAGCGATTGAGTGAGTGAATGAGTAAGTGAATGAGTGAGTGAGTGTGTGAGTGAGT
>JAAAKL020005683.1:0-18961 GCA_010016065.2 Carybdea cf. marsupialis auct. non (Linnaeus, 1758)
TGTACAAGCAATAGCCTTCCCAAAAGAAGATGATAATTTTAACGGGTGTGCATCTACCTCAAGCATATTCTCAGAATGAAAAAGGGGGGAAATACTTCATGCTGCAGCTTATATTCGAACTGCAGAGACAATGCTATGGAAAGTATAATACCATGAAGTGGCATAGACTTTGGACTTATGCTGTAGGTTGTTGATCCTTAAATAAACATGGGCATAGATAACATTTGGAAACAGTAGTAAAAACATGCTAGATCTTCAATCCAAGTTACAGAGGTGAAAGACAAGCTGTCACGCAATAAACTTTGATCTAGCAGGATAGAGTTGAACTTAAGGTTCATGTGCTTGTAAATGCCCCAAACTAAATCAAAGTAATATGAACAATCTTTGTTATTTGACAGTCCATGATAAATAAATAAACTAAATGGTCATTTGTGACTTGGTCAAACACTCCTACTTCGACATTCTCAAATAACTCTTTATTGAAAATTGTATAGAACAACGTATGTTTTAAAATTTGTCATTTTTGGTACAAAAGTTCCTTAAATCTACACCCATTCAAGTCCCCATTCTGATGTTTACCATTCTCACCTCATGATATCAAATAATACAGTTTTGCAGTTTTGTACTATTAGCCATTGAGCTCTTTCCATTATTGAAAGATTTCTGTGACAAGTGCAGGCATTGTATGTGGTGTAACAAATGAAGGAAAGTCTATCTTTAAATGCTTATTTAATTTAATTTAAATGCTTATTTAATTTAATTTAAATGCTTATTCTCCATGAAGTGAGAATTAAGTCAGAGAAACAATCAGCTATGTATGAAAAATACTTACCAAGGTGCCCAAACCCCACTACTCCAACTTTCAGGACTCTTTCTTCGCCCATCTTAACATTAAAAAAGTAGAATAAATTTAAAAGATAACTTGCAATATCAACGAAAAATTGTGCCACACCTTGGCACTGAGATAATTATAATAAATTATGTAAATACAGCTATATAATTATAAAAAACAAAATATAACCAAGTATCGTGAAACAAGTGTCTCACATATGCTACAGCAATGGACACCAAAAGCTCACATACTGCAATAAAATAGTTACAAACTGTCTGGAAGGTGTGGGATACTATCCATTATAGTATCATAATCATTCATGCACAGTTATCTTGTTGATTTTATTTATTTATTATCATCTTACTTGAGATGTGAAATAGAAAGTTTAAACTAAATATTAACTTTTTACCCTGGCATATATTCTATCAGTTTATATAGGCCTTGTCATGCAACTTGACTAAGATAAGTATAGTAATTGGAAGTATCTCTTAATATTCTTAAAGACAGTGCAGGAAGCATCAAACACATTAAGGAATCAGTTCGATTCACAATTGATCCTACAAAAGATTCATCTTAGATAGTGATACCATTTAATTCAATTTACAACTGGTAGACAAAAGCTGGAGCACATGAATGGCCTTTAATCACTGCACGATCAGCTGTGGGTATGGGAGAAGTGATCAATGTCAAGAAGTTACCAACGACACTGCTTTGCATCTTACCAGAGGTATAGTCAAAATAAAACAAAATAAAATTTCCAGTAGGTAGCAGACTAAATCAAGCAGGAAGGCAAGCAAATTAGTCACGCAGCTCCAGAAGTGCATTATTGTCAGCCAATCATGCCTAAGTAAGTAAAAAGTGTATTGTGAGGAAGAGGCTTTAATAGGAAGTGATATTGATGTTGGAAGCCTGGGGGCACTTGATAGTGGTGCATAACAGCACATGATATCAGATTGGTGTATACTCATAGTATATGTTATCAAGAGAAATGTACTTGGTACTGGTAAATAGATTATAAAAGTCCTTGTGAAGAAGATATTGGGGACAATAGAGTCATTTTAGCTTACAGCATAAGGGTGCATTACAAGTGTGACAGTCTTTGTAAATGATAGAATTCAAAATAAAGTATTAAGAGATGTCCTTTATATGCCTGAACTTGGTAAGAATGTATCTTTTGTCTGATCTATGGTTAAGATTTGGGACAGTGTTAAATTTGAAGTGAATAATGTTAAGCTGAATTACCTAGAAATCATATATATTAAAAGTGATGCCATCTGAATCTGCATATATAGCAGAGAAGGAGAGTGATATGTTCTTATATCACTTGTTGTCATTAAGGTGCCAAGAATATAAAAAAGAAAAAACGTGCTTGCAAGTGGTGATGCATGGGATACACGGTGATCTAAGAAACAGGGTTATTTAGATCATCCTGATAGGGTAAGAACTTCTTTGGTTCAGGTTTGGCAATAAGCAAAGCTCTATCAGAACATAAAAATTGTATATATTGCCCTTCAGGTGTGATCAAGTTCTCTAAGTGGTCATAAGATCTATGGTGGGTAGAATTAAATGACAAGATAGAAAAAGGGGTGGATCCTCTGCAGCCAGGCTGTAGAGTTTATGAATGACAAGCCAAGGCAGATTTTACTAGGAGCATGAGGCTCCAGAAATAGAACGGATAACAGCTAAAACTTGACATGCTGGCTGTGACACCCGTACCCATACCCTCTCTCTTAATATCCATATAATCTGTAGAAATATAATGACCCCTAATATGACCCAGCTTCAAATGTGTAGGCAGGTGAGGGACCAACTGTATTCAAGGTCACCATTTGCCTCCTTGACACCTTAGTCTAGCACATCCATGCTCTACACTTGTACACACGAATTTGACAGAACCTGACCTTTGCCATGTAAAGACGAGGACCTACAAAAGCTGGTTGCATAAAACCTACTATCGTACTAAATCGTCACATACATGACAAATGTGGTACTGCAGTGTCGAGAATGCTACATAAATTCCATATATCTTTATCTTCTTCATCAACATCATCATCGTCGACGCGTCGTCGTCATCATCACTATCAAGATCATCGTCATCAATCTACGAGAACAAGGGGACTATCTCCTTGTATAATTTCTGCTATATACTTGTAATACTATTCATATTACATATGATACTATTAACATTTCTATAGAATTTAAGTCTTGATGCGGATGTTAGTGGTTCATATCATAAGAGTTAGTTTAATCTAGCATAAGAGAATCCAAAACGGCTGTACCAAGCTGAGCGCAGTTCCGGATCACAGAATGATACATAGACTGATGTTCAAGATACTAAACATTAGACAAGAAATCAGGCTAAACGGGAAAGTAGCACTAAATTGTATAAAGCATCGTTGGTAACGTATATTTCAAGGCAATCTTCCTCAGAGTTAATCATAAGAGTTGGTCCTATATCGCATACAAATATATGTCCAACGCACCACAGCCGTGTCTAGTTTCTTCGCTATCCAAACTTAAAATTAACTGTTACACGAGAAAGAGAGATTTTTTATACTTACTTCAGTGATTGTGAGGTGATCAATTAGAAGTTGACAACTTTTCACCGTGGAAGCATCCAGGTTTTTAAGAAGATGGAGCGTTGTAGTCTTCTGCTGCTAGTGATTTGCAAGTTCTCTTTTTCATAAGTCTCGTATTGAGAAGAGCGATTCCCTTACAAAAAGAGGAAGACCTTGGACGATCTAACCTCGTTTCAAGTTATTTACAATCAAATGAGTGGATGTCCATTTAGTATCCAGGTTGAGAAGAGAAGACTTGACTGAGAAGCTCACCAACAGCTCCTTCTTGAGAGGAATGGTTAATTTTGGTATGGAAGAGGATGGAAAAGGCAAGCAGTCATTATGATTAAAAACCGATTCCCATTGTTTCATTTACAGGCGCTCGGTTTTATTTATTTTCTTCGCTTTGCTTTTGATAGTTACCGTTCATATGATCTGATATCTAGAATTAGAACTTCAATGCGGTTTATAGCAAAGTGGGTATTACAATCGGTTCTGTATCATTGGTATTACTCAAGAAACATAGCATACATATAATGTTATTTAGGCATTTACATGTTATAGCAAGGCAGTGTTTGGGAGATCTACCCTACGTCATAATTTGGTAGCGCTGTACTATGTGATGCATGCCAAAGCGATAAAGTGTTGCTTCCCAAGGCCTTTGATTTTATTATTCCTGCAAGACAATCTCCTACCATATCACGAGTTTTAACAGTGGGGATTGAGGAAGTATGTGTTGATTTTAATTTTTAATTTGAAGCAAACGTAACTCACGATGTGTTGATACTGTTTTGCAAGGGAAGGGCTATAGCTAGGAGGTATGTTAATTTTATTTACGATTGTGCGTACGCATTCCTTGTCAATACTATTTCACAATTTTAACAAATATTCGTATCTTCACCTCCATTATAGCATTAACTAGGAATACAGGAATTTGAACTGCAAATTTGTAGAAATTTACTGTAACATTGGATATAGGTTCAGTCGTAAATTTAACCAAGGCTCTGGAGGGCTTATTTGCAAACAGAAAATTTTATATCAGTGCAGCATATGGAGAGACAAATTCATTGAAAAAGTATTTTCATTAGTTTTAAGGGTAAATTTATCGTATCTCCTAGCATTTCAGTTAATGCTGACAAGGTATACAAAGTTTATAGTTTGGTTGAACCGGCTTACCGTGGATGTAAATATTACACATGGGTTTGTTTGCCTCTTTTATTGACAAGAATGAATTCTGCCTTCTTGATATTTATATATTTATTAGGAGGATTTTCTGTTTATTTTCTTGTAAAGCTAGGTGAAGAAGATATTGTAACATTTCTTTGCAATCAGTCACTTATCTTGGTTTATCTGCTTATCTTTGGGCTGCCTTGCTAAGTGCTGTTTAAGTTGCTGAAGTGACCTTCTTATAAATGTGCAACATGAATTATGTTGTAGAAGCCAAACTAGGCCTGTTCTTTACCTCTTCAAGGATTGCAAATTTAAAATGCAATGGGACACAGCTGGGGGAGGGTTGATACTACAGTAGCATATTTATGTTAAGGAAAACATGCAGATTGTGTCTGCAGAGAATGTGAAGCAGAAAGGATAGAAACTGAGAACAGTCCATGCTCAAACCTTCCCATATTTTTTGTTGGTGTATAGATTTTTTATTTGTTTACGCCTTGTATCAAAAATTGCACTGTTACATTTTCCAGTGGCAAAAGTAGCAGCCTATATCCGGGGATCTGAATTGAATAATCATTGTCATGGACATGTGTAGAGAAGCCCCCCCTATGCCAATGTACAGTATATTGCTCCAATAATTTTTCTGTATGACTGATATAAAAATATGTAAGGTCTATACAATAATGTAATTTTAGATCTCATTTTTGTCCATAAAGCATGTTTTATTTTTTGAAGCCAATCCCAAACTATTCAGGACATCTGTAATATGCTAGGCCAGCTTACAGAAGCCAAAACTGAATGACTAATTGATAAACCATACCTGTGATAGGCTCAAATAATTAGATTTCTTGAATAGAAGAAGTTGTGTAATTCATATCTTTCTATGGGGACAGGTGCTTTACCATACTACTCCTTGTCGTAAATTGCAAATCAGTAATGTTGTTTTACATTTCTCCTTAAGTTATGTTCTACTAGTAGGTAAATCTGTCTTTTCAGGTTTTGTTCCAAAGTCAGTGGAATATTTTCGTGGTTGCATAAATGAAGATCCACAAATTTCAACTGCAATTGCTGCAGTGAAAACTCTTATGGAATACTTAAAAAATGCTGAGGGTAATCAAAATTTATTATTAACTTTAGTACACTACATACTTGGTTTGTACCATCTATGTTATTTATTAAAGAGCACTATTCAAGTCAGTTGGCTTTAATATGTTGATTGCCTGTGTATAGAATCACAGATTTCTTGTCAATGTAACATATGTGCATATTTAATTCACAAAAGTTTAAATACATATATATCCTGAATTTTAACCATCACCAGCAACCTAATTTCTTCTGTTTTGCTGAACACTTCACCAGTGCCATTTCCATATGTAAGTACTTAGGCAGACAGTGCAAAAATGTGGACTTAACTATTGCACTATTCAGTGCAGTGGTTGAGTTAATGTTATTTGTGCAAGAGTTCCCAGGTTTAATCCAGGTTTTGGGGGTAATTTCTTGGGGGGGGGGGTCACTGAAGGAAACTTCTTGATTGGAGACTTCTTAAAATGCACTCTTTGCCCATTATTGGCCTCAAATGGCATCCATGGTTACACAAAAACATGAACACCACACCCTCAGGCTTGACCAGGTCAATCTGGAGACCTGGTTCCCCTGATTTGGGGTTCCAAGCTTTGGATGCTCCTGATGGACCTAAAACCTGTCAGTCGACTCAATGAACATGTGTGCAAAATTTGGTTAAATTTTTCTAGGAGGTGAAGAGGAACATCCCAACATACAACCATTTTCAGTTATATATACTAGGCTAGGGTTTTCTTCAAGCTTTTAATGTAACATGCATCATCACCTGGAATGTTTTACATGTATGTTTGGTTGCATTCATGCTTGTAAGATAAAGCAATAGCAAAGTAGCATAACTAGGAAAACATGTGAATGAAATATAGTTGAGTAGTTTGATCAAGTCTTCCATAGTATTCCATAGTATTTCATAGTATTTTATTAAGGTTTCTTGACCTTTTCCTTTCTAAGAAGCCATATAATAAGCGCTAGGCTAAAATTGTGAAATATAAGGAAACTTGGACTACTCTACAGAATTTTAGAATGTATGGGTTGTAAATGGGGTGATCTTGTAGTATGAGCCTTATCATGACCTTTGCCAGTGACATACTGTACTAGATTGTATGTACTGGCATTACATATCAGTTATACTTTTGTCTAATGAGTGAGGAATCTTCAACTTTACGTGGGGCCTGTGTTAGAAGTACACTTGGCAGGTTATTTGGTGGGGAGAAGGCAAATTCCATGTGTCACTGTTTTACATTTATAATAAGCCATGGACTCTGAAGCAGCCATGTACATCACATAAGATATGAAACACTCTTATGAACATTGGTTTTTCTTATCTTACACATTCAGGCAATTTGTAGCTGCATGTGTATGTATGTTTACATAACTACATTTAAAGCTACAGTAATGCATACTTGGCTGTTTGTTGCACATGCTCACAGATGCATGCATCTACAGATGTCCAAACCTACTTGAGGCATGCTGTTTAATACATAGCCCATTAGGAGAAACATTACAATTTTGCACACAAATCTGCCACACAATATCCACGCTATTAAGCAGAGCAAAATAGACGGTAGGAAAGTACTGTAGGATATAAAATGGGTTGAATTATGTAAATCAAAGACTTTCAATTTCCAAACCTAAAAGCAAAACTGTAAAACATGGTGATTACACATAACCAAAATGAATATGCTGATTCATTGTTAAGCCCTGGACCTCAGGTGCACCTTGCTGGCCAGTTATTGAAGTGAAGTCTTGCTTATTTGCTTACATTTCTCTATCAATGCTGCTCCCTATGTTTTCCATGATCTGCATACTTTCGCATCTGAACCACATCCAGACTGCACTGTGCTTATTAGTAATACATTTCTTCATAATTTTGTAGCTACAACATTGGCTGGTTTGCATGATGGCTTAAAAGCAGTAAAGAGGAAACTGATGAAGGCCGAGGAATCATCTGCTTCGGTATCATCTGGTTGTGAGCTGTTTGTTAGATTTATTACATTAGCATCACTTGATCAAAGGGTAAGTTAGGTAGGCAGTAATTTGTGTCCCATTTTGATAGCTTGGCAACCCCAAATTTGACATGAAACATTATGGCTACCCTTCAAAAACATGTGTTAAGGTGTAGCAACATTGACACCCCATGCATAGGAGTGGCACCCTACATGTATTAAGAAACATAAACCAGAACTTTGCCGCCAAAGGTAGTTTGTTTGGGATATTGTGTTGTTTTCATAGTGTCCTCATGTATATCCGTCAATATTTGCAATTGGTTCTTGTTTAACCAATTAGAACTCTATTTTTGTTCCTTTTTGTAATTTCCATTCCCTCTCTTGTTTTGTATGATATTTATGAAGATTGGTTCTGGCAAGGGTCATATGAAAAAGAGCTTTTTCAACCACAATGAAATATGAATTTACAATTGCTTGGAATAAATCAAGAATCATAATGTTGCATTCTATTGATGATGCATAACATGTCTATGCACCAAATGAAGGAAAGGAATGAGTGTGGATGTAAACTTTGCCAATGGAGAACTACATTTAATTGCCTTCTCTCACTTCCATCACCACCCAACCCCTCTCCCTCCTGGCTAATCAGGTTATCAGCATTGCATCTTCCATGTATATTGTCACCCCCAATAGATGCCCTCAGCTGGAATACCCTCTTCAATGATATGTGATACATCTTTCTTAAGAGAATGTATTTCATGTTTTTATATGAAAATGTTGTTTTACAGGACTTTCAGGAGTGCAAGAAAGTTCTTGTTGAGAGAGGTAGGTGCATCGCTAATAAGTCTTGTATGGCCTCTGTGGATTCCTGTTTGATTTCTTTGTTGATTTTGCTAATTTTTTAATATTTTCCAGTTCATAGTACCATTCAAGTAAATTAACATCTCCACATTGTTCTCCCACAGTTTGATTTTTCTCCCCTGTTATTGGTAGTCATGTTAAGAATAACAGGAATTTTTTAGAGACACTGAAAAATATAAAGTTCATAAATCATAAATGTTTCTAACCACTTCTCAGAAGCACAGCTCTTTATCTCTAATTACTGATATTATTATAATATCCATTGTAGCTAGTGTCAAAACCAGAAACAAATTGTTATTTAAGAATTGTGTGTATGTTTGTGTGTGTGTATGTGTGTGTAGATGAGGAGGGATGGATGGGTATCAAGAATGCCCTTAACACTTCATTTACAACATTGCATTCCTATCTTTTCTTCCGATGTAATTAATGATTGGACAGGATTAAAAATGAGGTGAAGAGAGAGACAAGAGGCTGTTTATTGGTCAAATAGGGTTGTCCTGAAGATTATGTTAAGTGTACAGGCTGTATCTGTATCATTATTAACCCAGAATGAAATATTTGTGTAGTGATTGAGGTGAGAACCTACAGTGCATTTGTGATAACACTTTTTTGTTGTGGTACTAAATATTTTGTTTGGTGACACTGCCATTCATGCCTCCACTAAAATTTATTGAGGGATGATACACACATTCCTTCCCCAATACTCGGAAAAAGTAAGCTACATGATTTAATTTGTAAGATCTACTTCAGGTCATTTGCTGAACTGTTTCTACATGCCAAAACATAGCCTTGACTGACAATGGAATATGTATAATATGAGGGGAATACTTCCCAATTGATGCCCCCCTGCCATTGATTGGTTTTAAAGACACAAAGTACTAGAGGAAAATCTGTATGATGCTACATAGCTCTTCCCTATGATAGTTTTGATGTAGCAACAGATTATATAATGTAGATATTGTTGCTCCTACATTGTTGTGGGTACATTTAGACTGATATATCTAGTAGGGCTCTGAACGCAGTTTGAAAGTGGCATTATGAGTTAAGTTTGGAAAAATTGCAATGATAATCATTGTAAGGTGATTCCAATTGAAATTGTTTACATTCATCTGAAGAGATTTTTAAAATAAATATACAATATTATTAGCATTGGAATAGCACAATTTCTTGTATTAGTAAATATGGTTAAAGAAGCAACATTAGAGGTCCTGAAAGAGTCACCATATACATTTCTTGCATTAGTATTTGTTACTCTAATTGAAATGTTCCATTTTAGGAGAAGCTTTCTTATTGAAAGCATCAGAATCTAGGACAAGAATTGCAAAACTGGGAATACAGTTCATAAGAGATGGTGTAGTAAGTACATGTTTAAAGACTCAAGATATGTTGATTTGGGTTTTTTCCATAATGGGGTTTTTTTTGGTTTTTTTATTTGGGTTTTTTTCTGTTTAACGTCTTTTTCCCCATACATGGGGTTTGACAGTGCCCTTATACATGGGACTTATTGTTGGGGCATAGAGCACTTTAAGACCGGATGCCCTTCCTGACATCACCAATGTCCCGTCTGGGACTTGAACCCTGACCCTCTTGACCCTCTTGATCTGAAGGTCAGGAACTTATCCACTAGACCATGGCAGTTTTAATTTCAATAAAACATGCAACTACAGCAGAATTCAAAATAGACCAAAAATATTTTATCAGGTAGGAGGTAATGTCATGTTATGTATGAGGGGAGGGTTGTCACACAATAAAATGCCGTATGTAGAAAGTAGTGTTATTTATACCGCTTGATAAGCGTGTCACTCACAAAAAAAAGTTGATGAACAATTCTTGCTATAACAGAAATGAGTAGTCGTCTGTCGAATTTAACTTACGGATATTATTCGCCCTTATTTACTGAATTGTAATTCTTATTGAACCATGTTTCAGCAATTCAGTTACCATCGATCAGGATATTTTCAATGTACTTCAAAATTTGTACATGGCTTCGCCTTACTCGTTTTCCGTATCATTCCTTTATCGAATTTCAACCATCATGTATCACCGCCAGACCCTTTTGATAGATTTTTTTAATACAAGCTTTTGACGTGGGTTGGTGTAAGCAGCACGTGCAGTCGTAAGGTATACATTTATTTTAAAAATGTTGCTGTTGCAAACAACATCAGGGGTGGAGTGCATCTATGAAGGCTTTGATTGAGCTACAAAAAAGTGTACTTAGAGGTTTATATCCATTAAATACAAGAGTAATCAGTTATCACGGTGTCAGAGCCTTGTCAGTTTTCTAGAAAACGTCTTCATTTAAATAATGAAAACACTTTCACTTAATTATTTTACTGATATACTTGTACTCTAGATGATGCGAAATAGGACATGGCGTAATCATTGGAAGAATAAATGGAAAGATAATTTGAGGAAGACCTTAACTATGTTACATAGCTTGACTGTATGGTTTGGGGCAATAAATGCAGTAAATACTATCATTGCTGCAGAGGACAGAGTTCTGGGGAACCGGGGTTTGTGGCAGCACCTCATGCATCATATTACACCTTACGTCTGTTATTTTGTTTTTGTTTCAGTCAATTTATATTTCCATCTTCACACCAAGTCTTGAATTTTGAATAAACTATAGACACGAATTTGGTACTTATCACTTCTCTTTGTTACTTTTTGTTAACTGTTCAGATAAATCGTTATTATAAACAACCGTCAACATTTGTTTTGTCAGAGAATCCTCACACATTCAAGGTCAAGAGTTGCACTGGACTTACTCAAGGCTGCAGGAGAAAGAAAAGTCAAATTCACAGTTTACGTGACTGAGTCAATGCCGGATAAATCAGGGTATGTAGCCTTCATATAATATTGACAATGAAGTGTTTATCTAACATGGTCTATAAAGCCCTTCTCTCCTCGATCCTAACTTTGTGATGGTAGAAAACCCTGGCGAAATTCTCATGACCTAATAAAACAAGATCTTATAAGATATTAAAGGGCCATCCACATAACTTGGGAGACAATGAGTGAAGATTTTCCCTTTCACAAACTTGCCTGAAAGAGGGTTGTAATTTTCACAAAGCGGGTTGAAAATGCATCAATTGAACAGCATGGTTTAGCTTATGATGTCAGAAATAAACGTCCGAGTGCATATTAAACAACGTCAGTATTTAGAAGGGCTGTCTCAGCGTCACCTAGTAACTTTCTGAATTTATTATTTTACATTGTTAATTAATTGCACACGTTTACTTTGTATGTTCTTAGGAGTTTTGGATTTGTATATTGTTTTGAATTTGTTAGAAGTTAAACTTTTAGTGGCGTATGGATAACTAATCTTTTCAAAATTTTCACATCTATCTGTCTTTAATAGCAAAATCTATCACACCTTTTGATCTTACATTTATCAATTTGGTGCTAAAGCTGTCTTTCTGGCTTTGAAAAGATACCAGAAAAATGGAAAAAATGATTTGACCGAGATTCGAACCCGCGACCCACGTCCTCGTGACCTTTGCACGTCCAACCGAATCAGGTGAACCATGATCGCCAAATTACATCCCAGGCCTTCACCGATGGACGTCGACATCCAGCTCTGGGATACTGAAGGCCAGCCTCTTTGGCTATGTGATTTAGCCATGGGAGATCGGCAATCTGGCACATCTGTCTGTCTAAATCTCTTTGTATTTTTTACTTTTCTAGTATCTCTTTAAAATCTGATTATTTCAAATGCCCGAGCGCATTGCAACTATCCTTCTGTACACCTACTATATGCTTAGCAGCTTTGCGACAATGTTAAGTTAATACAATTTGGTTAGATTTTTTCAACTTATATGTTGATATTTAGCTTGCTTTCTTTCTTTCGACATGTTTCTACAGATACCAAATGCAAGCGGAATTACAAAAGTATGATATCCCAAGCACTGTGATTCTGGATTCAGCGGTAGGGTACGTCTGGTTTAGTGTTACGTTACAACATTTGTTCCTGTTGTGAATTTAGGGCAATATAAAGATATACAGAATTTTCCATGGATGCATTGGTTTAGCACACAGCCGTCGCGTGGTCCTTTGTATTAGTTTTGGATGTTTAATCATCGATACTTATGTTAAATGACGGGTGGCAGTAATTCTCGCATATACAATATTGTAAAGCGGTTCTCTTGATTGGGTGCAGCGAGAGGAAATGAAACTGATCTAGCATAGATCAAGTCAACAGGGGTGATGTTATCAGTACCTGTGACGTGCCTGAAACATACTTATGCATAACTTAACACATTTGTAACTCGGTGTAAAATTAGGACTTACTACGTGGATTAGTTTGATACTTTGAAGACATAAAAGCCCTGTATACGCGCCGTGCCAGTGATGCTATTTGTAATGATTGAGTTATATCTTCTACAATTTTGTAGACATATTGTTTGCGACGTGTTATCTCAAGCTTTTAGTAGGAGATTGCTTTACTACAGTATCAATAATGTACATTTTACGGGTTGTTCTTTACCCCTTCCGAATTTCCACACCGATTTTTACCCTCCTCCTTTTTTAAATCTTCGTTTTTTGCAATCTTGCTTTCACCATTCTCTGAGTTTCTCCAATTCACCCTTCCGTTTCGTAAGATTTTCTCCCTTCCATCATCTCTACTGGCATCTCAGCTTACGCTCTCTTTTCTACTTAGTTCTCTTTTTCGCCTTCTCAGTTTCTCCTTGTTATTTCTTCCTTTACTACTGGACCCCGTTAAACTAATCGTATTGCGGACCACTTCCTTCCTCCTCCTGATCCACTTCTTCACCTTCGTCCAATACATTCTCCATTTCTACATCGTTTCAGGTTTTTAATTAAGCCAGTAGTTAAGATTTGTGGAAACATGTGCATTCTGAAAGCATTTTAAAACATAGCCCAGCATAGGGTTTTTTTATATGGTCGTTACCTTTATAGTGCAGTGCTTTCAAAATGCTTTGTTCAGGAGAGATTACAGCCAATTCAAGCCCGTAGATGTTTAGCGTGATTGAGCAGGGAAACCTTCGTAGCATCAAACTCAGAAGTTCCAATCGAATGGATGAATACAATATGATGCCATTGGTGTATTGTTTATTTTCTGGTTCCCAGCATCGATCGTTAACTTAATATGTAAATTAAGGTTGGTTCTTATCCTGAAACGTATTGTATTATTGCCTTTTTATGTCACAAGCAGACAATATACGCAAACTTTGCTCATCAATTTTTTGTTTATTCTTTGTAAACACATTGTTGTTGAAATAGTATTTTGATATCCACATCTAATAGATATATAGTTAAGATAATTAAGAAATTGTAAAATTCTGAACTTGTCTATAATTAAGATATACCCAAAACTAACATGCACCAGTTTTGCTGGTGCTTACCAAGTGTTGTACCGCACGCAAATCGCGAAAGTGATCAAGTGGCTTGCAGGCACACATCTTTTACTTCAAGAATTCCAACTATCGATTCAATGTTTCCTTAATTTGTTCTACTGATAAGGTGAATGGAGTGAAAGGTTTAAATGTCATTTGAACTGTTTTGTATGTAGATACATTATGGAACGAGTTGATCTTGTGTTAGTCGGAGCTGAAGGTGTTGTTGAAAGTGGTGGCATCATAAATAAGGTATGCCTGTATGACACTGACTCTAGTTATAGATTAATGGTTCCGTTTTCTTGTTTATTAGTCGAGTGGTGCTTTATATAAGAGCTCCCCGTGTTGGACCCAGGATCCGAAACACTGCGTCTGTGAGCTCCTTGACCGTGTAGCCACTTACCCTTCTTATGCGTACAGAACATCTTTACAAATTCCTGAGCCGCCACTGCGACAGCGAACCCGGGAGCAGCGGTTTACCTCGGCTTAGTAATAGTTTATTCACTTTCCGTATTCCTCGGAAGTCTTTTCTCGTTTAGAGCACTTATATAGTAAATAAGAGAATGCTTTGGCGATTATGGTTACGTAGAATAGTCTTAAAAGACATGTATTGACAGTGAAGTGTCAGAATTTGTATCTGGCTGCTCAGATTTCCTCCAAATAACATATGTGGCTTTGAGTACTATTCATATTTGTAAGCAGTTATTGTTGGCTGCACTTAAATTACCCAAATAATTACTTTAGATCCATAGGAAATTGGGATTGCGATCGATTTCAATTAAAGTAATAAGTAATTCAGTTCAATTTCTTCCAAAATAAACGCTTCTACTTCGTTGTTACAACTAAAGTATTATTTCCCTAAGCAACAATGATACAAAAAATACGTTTTGAAATTGTTATAAATCGCAGATATTTGTGCTTATTAAAATATTTAATGCTTCCATCCCATATAGCGGAATCTATCGTAAACAGAAGTGGAGCATTTGAAGAGTGTTATCATTGAGTGGCCTATTTAATGGTAGTTGTGTTGTTTTGCTCAAGAGATTCACCGATATTCGTATATTGGTAAAAACACCATCATCATCATGTCGATCTCACTCGGCTTTCAGTGATCTGGTTCTCCTATCCTTGCCTTTCAACCATTGTGAGTGACAGTCAACACTATCAACATGTCAACACCAAAATGGTTAATGTGCGGCTTCCTTGGTCATCCAGGTGCTTGTTGCCCCTGGTTGGTCCTCCGGAGTAGTGCATCTACACCCAGTTCTTTATAGTTAAATGTCTAGCAATTGCAGTCTGCTGCCGTAATGATATGCTGATTGCAGGGATATTGCTATATAGCTCTTTTTGAGTTGTGTATCCCATAATATATTTAGGGCTTGAAAAAGGAATTAAATTTGTAATCCGAATTACGCAGACCTGATCAAATGTGAAAGTAATACCCAACCGTTATATACCATTTTGTCCTGAATCGGATCATTCCGTCATAAATTGGCCAAGTACTTAACAGCAGTGATCCCAGATAGCAACAGTGTAGCTGATTCTTTTTAATTCGTTCTGGCAAATAATTCGTAAATGACTCACACGGATGCTGAATGATTACTTACAAACGTTCCACTGTAGATACAGTGTTTGTTCTCTATTAACAACAACTTGAATTAAGCAAGAAACAACTTGGAAACTGCAACTTGCAACTGCACAATCACTTATTTTGTACAATGAGCAGTATTATGTTCAGGTTGGTGGAATGGGTGTGACGTCACCGTTTCCTCCAATGCTAGGCAAAGTTTTCATGGGCATGGATAAGAAAAGTGACGAGAGGAGAATTTAGGAATGATGCACCTTACAATATGAGATATTAAGGACATATGCAGCGTATCGAAAAAGGTGCGAAGCCCAAATGTCTTTGGAGTACTTAAACTCTATGTACTGAAATATCATATTTACGATGGAGGAAGAGACAAAAGAGTATCTCCCTTTATTTGGCGTTTTACTATACAAACAAGTTTGTATCACCTTTGAAACTAGCGCTTTTCACATGCCTTCGCATACTGTTCTACTGAGCAACTTTTACATTTTTGTACCCTTTGATAAGAAACTGGAGTTAGTAGAAAAAGCTTTTTCAGAAATTTTCGAATTGTTCGTACGCCATCGTGTTTGAAAAGGTGGTCGAAAGACGTCCTCCGTTTTGGTTCAATGCAAACATTTCCCAGCCACGGTGGTTAGCAGATATATACGCAAATTTAAACGCTTGTTGCCACTAGAACTGCACGGAAATCCAGTACAAATGATCCTGTGAACACCAGTCCCACGTAAGGCATCAAAAGCTACAGCAATTTCCACGTGATTTAGGTTTTAATTTTCTTGTGAAATGTTTGTTCTTGGTACTCGTTCGATAAGAAATTTGTTAGGTTTTTCTTTAACTGTCTTACATTCCCTAGTATGCCGCTCAAAGTTACACCTGTACTGTAATATTTTGAATTTCAAAAACATTTCGCATAAACTGTACAGAAATTGTATGTTCATTACTAAAGAGGCAGGCAGTAGACTTTGAAACATGTATGATTCGGACTGTACAAAAGTTATTGTCATTTCGCTGCATTTTATACGTAAGTTGTTAATGACCTGGGAACTGTTGGACATAACGTTACAAAAGTGTCAGCTTTTTATATTTGGTGGATAAAACAGCATATATGTGACAGGACTGCGTCGACAACATTTAGGAAAAGAGGCTGAGAAGAATATGTAACTTTGGATTCTTATAGTTGAGATTCTAGACCAAGACAAGGATCAGCCTGTAGAATGCCATTGAACTTTAACTTAACCCAAGATGGCCCAAACAGCGTGGAATGAAGTGCTCCAAGGTTGATTCGAAATGGCGATGCAACAGTTATGTATTGCCTGCAAGGAATTGGTTTCACCAGATAATGCACTCTGTTTCGAAGGCTAGTAATTACAAGGTCTCATCCGCGGTTGAGATTTCCCTTCGGACGTGTAACTAATTTGTCCTGACCAACTGAAAGTTCAACTACTAGGACCAGAAGTTAATGCATGACGTCCATAATTAAATTATTCAATTCATTTTTTTTGTAGATTGGCACGTATCAGCTATCTGTGATGGCGAAAACAATGAATAAACCCGTTTATGTTGTGGCCGAGAGCTTTAAATTTCTGCGAACGTATCCTCTTAGTCAAAAAGAGGTTCCAAACTCACACAAGGTAAGGCTACAACCTCAGTTCAGACATACTTTTTAGATGAATGAATTTATTCTTCGGGTGAACATGAGCAGTATGATGTCAATTTTCCAGTATAGTAACGTATGTTGCGCTTAAAGATTAAAAAAAATTGATAAAAGACTGAAAGAACATGCTATGTATTGATCTTGAATCTTGTTATGATGGTTATAAGCCATTTGATGGAAATTGGGGAGGAGGGGACGATCGACCAGGGTTAGCCCTCTGTGTCCCGGTTGTAAACCAGGTTCACGATGAAAGGAACTTGCAGGAGGTTATAGAAGCATTATTTGCTATCGCTTAAAGCTTAGCCTCATTATGTATGAAATGTGAACGTACAAAGATTCTGCAAGTGGTGCCCCACTGAGAAGGACGCAAATGCTTATTGAGAACTACTATACCATTTGGTAGTACCGGGAGGCAAAGGACAAAGGGAACTCTAACCACTTTCTTCGCCTGCAGAATAATGATGGTGGGTTGGGATGATTGCCAAAGGTCGATGTTACTAGTTTTATAGCACTGCCCATACTAATTATACTGATTTCCGACGGATGACAGCATATTTTATTGCAGTGACCACGAGTTAAACCCGAATCGATCGATTGCCAGACAAGGCTAGGTCTACTTGAACAGTCCGTTAAACGATGTAGAGAGCGATGTCCTCTTAGATTAAATTTAAAGTGGATAATCAAATTTCCAAGAACCTCGTTATGAAGTTTCAAACGGCACGAAACCGCGTCGTAATACCAAAGTTTTTAGTTGGAGTGCAAAAGTACCTAAAGATCCAACCACTTTGGAATACTTTATTTTTTGCTGTGAAGAATATATCGTGTGGTTTATTGAATACGTATCAAAAATCGGTTATTTGTATCATTTAGATCTAGTCAGGGATTGTCTACCTGTTTATAAGGCAACCGATTAGGTACTACAAGGCATTGGATCATCAAGTTCCGATGTGATTATAAACCAGCTCATTAGAGCATATTTACTCTCAAATGTACACAGATCACTAAATCTGTGTGCCACTTGACAGAACGGGTCATCTTGGTACAAAGATTATCCAATCCTTTAGAAATTACGGATATACAATAAAGCAACCTTGGATTTTGCGTGGAAGCGAAGACCATTAGGGCAAAAACCATGGCAGAGACCATGGCTACGGGTTGCAGTGCTTAATTAAGCAGAGGCGTGTTTATATCGAAGGACACGCACTGTGGGAATGGTTGAGGGTGTGTTTATCAAAATTTGCACATTTCAGTAACAACTCGGAAAGCACGAAATTCTCTATTAAAAGCGGTGGAAACCTTTACTGGTGCCAAATATTATTCATTCAAAAGAATTGCTTTACGTAAATCACGAGGCCTTTTCCAGGGGTATCTGTAAAACGGATCGGGCGGGTTGCCCGGGGTATCTGTAGTAGTAGTAAAAGATTTCAGCTAGAGACATGCAGGCATTAACATTTGCGCAATCCATGAATAGCATGTCACCAATTTGAAATGGCCCAAATTTTTTTTTAGGGGATAAAGTCTATATCACGTTGCGCTTAGCTTAAATATAATGTGCTCTGTACTGTCTTAAAACCCATTTATTAGTCCCAATTTTTTTAATGTAAGCATGGATTATTCTAAAAATTGAATTCCACCCCAAGCGATAGAAGATCTTTTTTGATCATAACACTTTGATGTTTATTTCATGATTTTGATCGTTTCATCTTTTTCGTCTTTCAAAATTAATGGATAAAATTGCGTAAGTGGAACCATATTGTACTATGTTTCGGGCATCGTCAGTGACCTAATCTTGGCAGAAAGGTGTTTTCTCAACTGCCCATGACAGTAGTTCTTGTTGCAGAAATTTCCGATGATTCCCCTACACGCCGATTCGAAGGATAGTTATTTGAATCCAGTAACACTCTCGATCTTAAGAGGATTG
>JAAAKL020005684.1:0-18960 GCA_010016065.2 Carybdea cf. marsupialis auct. non (Linnaeus, 1758)
TTTTCGATATTGCAATCTCGAGAACTTTTCTGCCTGCCATCAGTTGATCTTGATTTAAGAGAAGTGTTCCAAAACATGCGTTTTCAATTGTTTTGGTCTTGACCACAGGAGATTGGGAACTAGCGCGGTTTGGTCATGGCCCTGGTCCTGGTCTAGGTCATGGTCATGAACAAAAGTCAATTGAAAACAGGCCTCTTGTTGCGAGAATCACTTTGTTTACATTCTTGCCAAGTTAGCCTCTTTTTCGTTTACGATGATGCAACCTAATTAAGAAGGGTGTATTACACGTGAGACTAATCTTGGGTTGGACACGCGACTAAATCGTCCCTAAATCGGCCTACAAAATCGTAGCGTGTAAATCAGGCTTTAGTAACAGTGTATTTAAGAAGCTGAGTTTGACGAAATGGAAAGGTTTGAGCCTAGACTCAAAAGAATTAGATGCAGGGATTGGATTTTTGACCTTAATCTTTCTTGTGTGGTCTGAAATCCTTACAAGAATATACCGAAATATCATTGTGATACTTGGGTTTTTCAGATTCTTGAACTGAGTAAAATCGTTAATACGTTTGAAGGTTTTTTAACAATAGAATTCAAAGCCTTGGACATGGTACTGGTTTTGTTGATGCAGACCATCTGACTTATGCTCTATTGACAAAAATATAAGCATCATAATTAGAGGCTGGGGATATCCCGTGGACGTATGTGTAGTGGCCAATCTCGTCTCCATCGGAGAAAAAGCTATTTGTAAAGGAGTGTGGTATTTCGCACTCCGTTGTATACAAAGAGACGGTTATCGAATGACGTAATTAGATCATTGTTGTTAAAATAAGAAAGGGAAGCGATTGAGTTGACTTGACAGTTAGTCAAACAGAGAGAGAAATAATATGGTGAACAATTTAAAACAAGGCCTGGTTTATCACGAGAAAGTCTTCAGCGCTGCACTAGCGGATTTGGTGACACCTTTCCTCTGCCTATGTTGATATATATGCGTTAATTTGCTGTCCACAGTGCATAGAGTAAATAAGAAACTTATTTACAGCAGCAGCACGTAAGCGCTGGTACAAGGCACTCCACTTAGATAACTTTGATATTTAGAGGCCCAAATGATGCAATCTCTCTCTAACTTTCAGCAATGAAAATACAGGCTTCTGTAGTATGGCCATAAGTGTATGCAAGGTAGAAGAAACTTTCACCTCCTTATAATAGGAACTGTCTTGAAGTTAAATCTTTGTGTATTTATAGACAATTTTTGTTTGGTGCTCTGTGACATCGATAAGTGGGTCCATATTAGCACAAGTCACTATTACAGGTTAGTAATACTAGTATCAACTTACTATCTAATCTAGACTTTAGGAAGACATAGGAAGGCTATCTGTCTATCAAAACAGCTGTTTTAGGGCTATATACAGCAAATTCAAGGTGATCATGTAATAAATGATTGTTTGAAAAGACTTTTATCGACTTCGACGTTCTGCAAGCAGTCAAAATAAGAATGTTGACAATACAAAGAGGAGAAATGAGGAGACTCAAACCTCGTGTACAGGTCATATAAAGACAAATTTGTAGGGAAGAGAAGCGAAGAAGACCGACAAAGAGACGGACAGATGACATTCGTGAATAAACGAAGTTTAACTTTTCAAATCGATTAGAGACACTTGCAATAGTGATACATGGAACAAATTTGTATAATCAAAAGTCTACAAAGATTTCTAAGGTCATTACATTTTCACATCCATTGCTACAAGGTTTCCTTTGTAGAGTGGGATTCTTCATTCCAAAAAGGTCCTTATCTACTGCATTTCAAATATGCATCATTTGAACTGAGTGGACATATTTTATATAACTATATCTGCATTGATGATTCGCTGGAAGTAGTGCTATTTCATTTCTAAGCTTCTACTTGTAGATGACTGGGAACTGTTGGCCTCTAGGAAATGAAAAATGATACCAGGGCCTGGTTACCAGGGCTCTGATGGTAGAGAAACAATATGAATTTTGTTTTCTGAAACTATCGTGTTTAAACTCTTCCATAATCACTTACCATTTCTCACAGTGAACTGTTTGGGTTTCTTTCACACCTCCTTCAGCGTGCGTATGAATTATGTTCTATAAGCATTACTATGGTGAGTTTGCAAACTCCAAAGAGACAACCACCTGATCCTCAAAGATTGATCCACTTAAGTCTTCATCTAATGCATTTTAAGCCTCATCTAATAATCAGTGATTTATCGAGGAAATATGCCAATAGCAGAGAATATAAGAGCACCTTAACATCGATGATCTGTCTTAAATCCCTGAAAGGGATTACTTTGACAACTTTTCATAACCTATCGCTTAAAAGTCTTGAATGAATTGTGTATCATAGGAGACTGGACTGTCTTCGAGCAAAACTTTCCCAATAAATAGATCCCCAAAATATACGCTTCAGAAATGTATTGAATATTTATAAACGGCACGTCTTTCATTTTTCCAATTGCAACCAGTAGTTGTCAATCCTCCACCAGTAGTTGCCAGTCCACACCAGCAGTTACCTACCCTCCACCAGAAGTTACCTGCCCTCCACCAGTAGTTACCTACCCTCCACCAGAAGTTACCTACCCTCCACCAGAAGTTACCTACCCTCCACCAGAAGTTACCTGCCCTCCACCAGAAGTTACGTACCCTCCAACGGAAGTTTTCAATCCTCCACCAGTAGTTGCCAATCCTCCATCAGTAGTTGCCAATCCTCCACAAGTAGTTGCCAGTCCTTAACCAGTAGTTGCCAACCCTCCAACAGAAGTCGCTAATAGTCATCTCATCAATCATTATGTAATTTGAAGATCAACTTCCTGTTGTCAAGTGCCCAAACAAGGAGACAAGGCGGGTTTAGCGAGTTCAAAGGCCATCATAAGTTTTGACGGATGAGGAGAGAGAATTTAATGAAATATCATCGTTGTTCCCAATTGCAGATGCCTCATTTAATCCAATTAGGACAGAGAATTTTATCGTCAAATGGAGACTTGGTACCTATCCAAAACCCTAACAAAACTATATATATTGTACCCTTTTGTAGATGTTTGTTCTAAGACCACGTGACAAGGACTGTGGACATGTGATAGTTCTTCTCTGCCTTGCAGGTATGTGGAAACCTTTGAATTTATAATATAGGGGATAGTTATCCTTAAATGTACTAATACCGTTGTCATATATCTACTAAAATATCCAAGGTACCAGGCCTTGATTAAGATTGTCACTTTAATAAAACTTATGAAGTGAGATTTGTCTACACCAGAATTTAAAGGCAAACTTTTTATGCTTTTGTATGCGTCAAAGCTCTTCGTGGCAACAGCCAACATAATACCTATAATGACACATTTATAAAACTTATTTTTCTAACTCTATTTTCTCTGTAGTATTGGCAGACGCCCTCTATTTCATTGAACAACCAAAGAGTGTCACAGTTGCAGAAGGAAAAACATTTCATCTCACATGCAAAGCAAGAAGTAGTTCTTCAGAGCAGACGCAAATCAAATATTCGTGGCTACAAAATGCTGTATCTGTATCGACTGCCAACGCCATCTCTAGCAATGGGACCTTGACCATTGTAAACTCAAGCAAGGTCATCAATGCTGGTGCTTATGTCTGCATTGCTTCTTCCATTGATACTTCGATAACTAGTCAAAAGTCTCACGTCATGTTTGCTGGTGAGTATAAAACAGGTTTATCAGCTCATTTACACTGCGACATTGCTGAGTATTTTTTGATTAGTTTAATATTTGTCCTTCGCTTTTAATTAAAGCCACGCATGTGTTAGATTTGCTTCTTTATGATTTCAGGTAAACGATGATCACTATATTTAATAGAAAATTGATAAGGAGTTTATTTCGCCGTTCATACTTGCGGTTTTAAATGCAAGATGATCGTTAAATGTTTATCATTAAAGGAAAATGAAAATTCTGATTTCAGATGCAAGCCAAGCGGGAATGTCCGAAGTATAGTAAAAGATTTCTTTTCTTTTCTCCTGAGAAGAGCATTATCAGTGATAAATATTTGTAAGTCGGGAGGCTGGATAACTACAAAGCGCCACATTAAACTACGGTCTTCCATCCTGATTTCTGTGCAGTAGAAACTTACATTTGAGTGGAACGATAATAATGTAAAATACATCCATGTGCAATCATAATCTGTTGCTGCTGCAGAATTTCACCATCTGCCCAACTTAATGAATCAATCAATGAATGGATCAATCAATATGTAAACTAGTCAATCAATTAATCATCATCATCGACGGAATCAATTAATAAGTTAACTAATCACCGTTGTAAATTCAGGAGTAGTCGTCGTTTGGTTGGTTTAAACTGATTGTGCAACTGCTAATGTCCACTATCCTCCATTCTGCACAAGTTATATTCATATTTTCTTGGCATCAATCGGTGATTATCTACATGAGATAAGCTTCTACGAGGTCTACCGAAATAGGCTCCTTCATGTATATCCAAGTTTGCAAATCCTCTCAAGACAGCTGCGATGATCACGAACCTCTATCTGACCAAAATATCTATATTTGGCTGATAAATTGCTTGATTTTTGGAAAATCAGGTGTTGTTTAAGGAGAGTGGATAGGTGGCCTTAACCACCAAAGTACTACCAATCTCATACGAAAGATCCCCTCCCTGCCCTTAAGAGTTTTTCCTTCATTTTCCGGCAATATATTAACTTTGATGGAATGAATTTGATGGAGTGGATGCTGCGCAGCAAGGTTGACTCTATACATTTGCTATTATCAAATGATATTCACCAAATGACTCATCCTGAAATAGCACAGAGTGTTGATTATTAGAAAGACTTTTTGACAAAGTAATTTTCTTAGCCTCGGGTTCATTAATATAATAATTTTGGTTCCGATAACAATCCGAACATTATGATTACACAAAACAATTTTGTTACGGAATTGCTTGTTACCTAATCCCATCTGCAATGCTCCAAGTCTACCACAACGTAAATAAACATATTCAGTTATCTACCGTAGCTTTTACATTACAATTTAAAGAGACAATTGAACAAATTACTCATTTTGATCAAGAATCTTTTCGCCGAATTTCGTCAGTTGATCTACATCTGTCAAGAATCACAGTACAATGAAACTATTTATACACAAAGAGAACATCGAAATTGATAATATGCGGACGTAAAAGAAAACATAACATGAATTTAGGCGCGATAAAACATTGACAATTTAGACACAAACTCCTTTCCGTGAAAAGCTTCTTAATCAAAATGAGTTCCTATTCAACTGTCACATTACAATTCTCATTCTTACACGCTTCGCTTTATTTTTCAGAGATACGAATTTCCTTTACAAAGCAACCCAGCGAAACAGAAGTCTTACTGAACCATAGGTTTGAGTTCCATTGCAGCATCGCTAGTATTCCACCAGCAACATTTCAATGGTACTTTGATTTTAAAGTTGATTCTGGTAGATGCCAAGTTTTATCCAAAGCGGGAGAGTCAACGTGTCTAATTAACAAAGCATCTTATGACGACTCGGGACATTTCAGATGTGATGCCACTAACACTCTATTAGGAAAAACAGTACATAGTAAAACTGGATTTCTTCGAGTGAAAGGTTAGTAACAATTGAATAAGAAAAATTTTATCCTAAAATAAATTATAATTATTACTATGATATTGTTAATACTAATATCAATATTCACTAGAAGAAAATTCAGTTTCAAATCCTGTCTTTCGATTGTAATGACTTTTATTATGATTTTTATGCGTCACCTTGTCATTTACGTCCCACAACAGTGGAATTTACAATGAATGATGGTGTACACATATATTAAAATGGCAAAAATGAAAAACAGCAAAACAATGCAAAAACTTTGTATGTGAAAGTAAAATACAGCTCTGGTATTTTAAACATCTGCACCCTTCCTCGTGGGAACAAGGAGGTACGACATGTAACTCTCTTGAATTTTGCAAAGAGGGTTAGGTCAGTTTTCATAGATTCAAGTCCGTAGTTGGAGGGGCGTTAACCATATTACCTGTAAATATAGCATAAATATGTAAATATTTAGGCAGGTTCTATGCACCCTCAGTAACAGACGTAATCAATATGTAGGATTATTCTTAATGGACATCAAATCGGTAACCTTAAGCAAAGAAAAGGTTAACGGAAGGACTGTCCTTTACACAGATTAATAACACAGTTTAAAATTGAAAAAGATATTGCAATCCTAAGTTAATTAGCCATATTTTTTTACTTAGACAATGAAATATTTCATATGTAATTCACACGGCACAAAAGGACGCCGTCTGATAAATAATTTCGAAATGGCAATATGGTAACGCTTTATTTATTGATAATTTTAACAAGCGTAAATAAATAATCTTTTGATAATATCATATTTATATGTACATATATATAAATCTGTCAACAGCTTATTCTTTCATGTTTATGAAATTTGTACATCTTATGCTAATAAAGATTGGTAAAGTTCTTTGTTAGATATGATATATATGATATTAAATGTGTAAATGATAACATCAATATGTCTGCTAAGATTTCTTGATTCCAGTCCACCCATAAATCTCGCTATCAATAATTGTAGAGAAAAAAAGAATTTTTCAACCACTCAGGCAATTGTAGTTCTCCAATCTACAAGTCCTCTATCTTCTGATAATATGTATATAGTTGTGTCTTAAATATGTACAAAAAGGTAGTTGCAATATAAAGGCAAGCGAGGTGGAGAATGAAAGAAAGAGTAAAGTGCTTGGTTTTCAAAGTCTATCAGTTTCCCCATTCCATGTGATCCTTAGTCCGTTTTCAACCGACTGTACCTATACAGAAACATGCATCATCAGTTTCCTTCTCTTTTCTAGGCCCCCCTATATTCCAAGCCTTGCCTAATGGACAGACAATAGTCAAAGGAAAACCTGTTAGTATGAACTGTTTAGCCAAAAGTTTCCCCAAGGCTTCTGTTGTATGGATCCTTCCTTCAAAGAAGAGAGTAAACGAGACCAAAGACAAGTACATCGTAGCTGAAAATGGTACTCTGACAGTAGCAACAACAACAATGCACGATAATGGTCTGTATACATGCAGGGTTGAAAATATCTACGGTCACATCCAAGCTCAAGCATCATTGAATATCATAGGTATGTGAATCTTTCATTCTTGCTCGGAGTAGCTAAACATCAGTTTATGCATCCTTGCCATTAATATGCTAAATCAATCATTGCACAGATTTCAAAGAAAGGGCACTTTTTCACTTCCAGAACACTTTACTACGTGACCACGTGTTGAATGTAAGAGTGACTAAAAGGGCACTTGTTGCTTATTGCAAAATCATGGGGGTACGTGCCCCCAGTGCCCCCGGTTCCTGTTTCTCAGATTATAGATGTGCTAGGTTCTAGAGGTTACAATAAGTTATTCTGTTGGCGCATCTGAAAATTGTATATCTGGAGTTTTGAGGTATAAACCAATATCATCATTATTTCTATTACCATTATTATATTGTCGATCAGCTTCTAAACAAGCTTCAAAACCAAACAAGAAACAAGAAAATCCGTATTTAGAAATTTGATATTGATCTATAGTCTAAAATGTCAATTGACGAAAATCGACAGAATCTATTTAATTATTCTACTTCTTAATCTATTTATTTGAGGTCATACATTTATTAGTTTACTGTTTCTTCACTAAACCATAAGATAGTTCCATCACTTTCGGAATGAATTTTACAAACAAACTGTAATTAGATTATAGACCCGATTAGACATGATAGCATAAAAGAGTTTTAATATCATAAAATTATACAATCTTGTGGACTTCTGATCAAATGTTTTCGACGCCGCCAATTTCATGTGTGTATTTTATCGTGTAAGATAAATATTGGCATTTTGATATTAAATTTTAATATTTCCTTTGAAAAGCGTCAGTGTTAATGATCTTGAATTTAAACCTGATTTATTTAATCTTCGTTTATTCATTTAGAAGAGATATTAGAGCAAGTGTCTACCTATAAGTTGATGTAACCCTAATAAGAAGAGACCGCAGAAGAACTGGGCTTGAGACATGACAAAAAACTGCAGAAGTGCTAAGAAAAAGTAAAGGATAAAAACTGAATGCACGTGCTTTGGAACCAAAAAACCTAGCACTGGCTATGAGCACTGTTGAAATGTTTTAGTTTGGCCTTAATCTACTTTTCAAGTTATTTTTCATCAGAAACAACTTGAAGTGGTAAACTCTGAAAGTGAGCTTTTAGGAAAGGGGAAAACTCAGGATTCATGGACCCCTTGTCAAAGTTTGGGCTTGCCTGTTGACATATTGTCATATTACTTAGTATTTCAGCACCAATTTACGCCCCTCCGAATAATAAATGCCCTTCCCCTGATGAGTACGGGTGGCTAAAGGCTTCCCTGAAATTTTATCTAAAACGTAAATTTTTTGGCCTTGAAAAGTTAGCTAAAATTTGTTAATCATTATTTCCCAAAACTGGGATACAGTCATATCAAAAAATGGTCTGACAAGTGAGAACACACAAACGGATCAATGATTTATAGTGCATTGCTCACACCAGAGTGTTTCATAATCTCCGCTTAGACTATGACTTGACGTTATATCATGCAACCAGATGAAAGTAGATGGTTTGCGTCCTTTAGCGTGATCTTTAATACAAGACATAACTGGCGAATGCATGGGACCAGACCATGCTTCTTCTCCCCCTCCCCTCGACCGACAATGAAAAGAGTCGACGGGCTAGTTTTGGAAAATGTTACTGAGGGATAGCCTTTGGATGGTAGAATTTGTTCATTTCTAGTCTTAGGCCCCTATTTTTAATGAAAGGTTTGTAGACTTTACTAGCCCTAACAAAATCCCTACTCAGGATTTGAACCCTTGAAATTCCTCCCTTGGCAATATCTGCGTACGTCACTGCAGACAATCTTAATGATTAAGACCAAAATATGAATATGAGACTAAACAGCGTATTCCCAATATGAAGAAATGACCCTTAGCTGGGAAAAGCTCTCTATCTCTTAAATTTTCAGGTCAAGTAAACTACTTTTAGCAGCTTAGCTTATTTTGCTTGAATCGTATTTAAAGATTTCTACTCCCGGGCAGCTCAAAGTGCGTTGACTTCTTGATCAAGATTAAAATGCAGTTCACTTTCCTTTATTAAGTCTAGAAAGACTCATCATGCGTGCAGGAGTGATAAGAATTTATGAAAACGCTTAAATTCAAATCTTTAGTAATGGAGTGGTATAATAATGTTAATCCATCGCTGTTGGATGCTGGTAGAAAAGCAGGTGCGGACTTCATAACAAGAAGACGCCTTTGAGCTCGAATTCGATCATTATCATAACTGAGTAGCACATTCCAATTCTGATTGGTTGATGAGTTTTACATTCTAAGCATTATAACCATTTAACACTTACTCCCAAAGTTTTCAACTACCTCTTTTATCCACCTTTTTTACAGCTGCGTGATTTCTCTATCATTTAAGATGCAATGGTGAATAGTTCTGTAAGTTTAGATTACGACAGATTTTGAAAAGTTTGCACCAACCCAGTTTGTAATGCAAATCTAAATTCCTGTGAGTTTACAGCTACGAAGAGCAAAGTTATTTTCATTGGAAAAAATACTAACGTAACAAGAAATTTCATCCCTCTTCCGTACCGAAATTGTTTGCGCCTTCGTGCATGCTAGCAGCACCTGCAGCATTTGCAGAAGTATGTGATCAATTAGTGCCCAAACCTCTTTGTTTTTGGGTTTTCTGGAGACTTCGAGAGTAAACAATATTTTCAATACCTACATCTTTTTACTGACATCTAAACCGAAGTGCTGCACATAAAGCTAAAACGAGAAGCTAAATTAGGTTTAAAAAGATTGTGGAGAATTATCGATGATGATCTTAACGCAAGATTTTATTTTTGATAAATATTCAAGTCTATTAATTGGGCTTTGGCTTTCAACACTGTGGGGGCTCTTCCTCTCGAAACTCTTAAAATTTGGTAAATTATCTGTTAAGTCCCTCTTTTAAGAAGGTCTCCTTTCAAAGAGCCTCAATAACGTTCCGTGCAAACAAATCCCCATCTTCAAATTTACAGTTCAGCGCAATATCGTAGGACATATCCTATGGTGAAAGCAAAAACAATACGTTGGATGATCAATAGCTTTGTTTTGTTTTGTTGTTGTGTTTTAGTATTTTCCTAGCCATTTTGAACACCCTGTAGGTTTAGGTTTAGTTAAACAGTTGTGTTACTACAGGGTTTAAACCGTTTCCGTTAAGCAGATATTATACATCTCACGAGTAAGTCGCCGTGGTCTAGTGGTTAAGGAATCGGGCTAACATGCCAGAGGTTGTGGGTTCGAATCCAACCTAACCCGATATAAAGACCATCGGTTTGGGATGGAAACGAGAGACCATCCTTGTAAATGCGCTCTCTCCCCAGGACATTGCTCACACTGACTGAGCAATAGGCTACGCTCGCAATCGAGTAAGCCACAAAAAAAGGTGGGAGCTCTCGTTACATTTCGGCACGCCATTTGAGTGGGTAACACAACATCGAGGAAAACTTTGAATATATTTGATTGGCACATGTTTTTACTATATACTAACATTTAATGATTCATTGTTAATTGAGAGTGATGCAATAAGTAGGTGGTAAATTCTTGCCTGCAACTGCTCTTAAATCTCATCCATTAGAGTTTGTTTGTTTTTCTTATGGCACCAATTATATAGTAGCTCTCCTTAGGTAAACGGCATCTCAAGGACTTGATCGGTGCCACCCTGCTTTCCATTTGTGTATATCAGAAGAGTATACTCCTTAATTCTATGATGCCTTTTCCGGGTCAGATTCACCTCAGGTATCTTGCAGCTTTTACCTACTTTACTGTTTCCCAGCAGATATTCGCGTTTAAGTTACCCAAAGTTTATATTTGTCTCTCTGACTATCTATTGATTATTTATGTCACAAAACAACTCTGTTTTAATCCTAGAGGGTTTATCCCCACCAATAATAGAGAATTCTCCTGATGAAGTCATTGCCATTCATGGCGACAAGGCCATCTTGTTATCTTGCAAGGCCACAGGGAACCCGCAGCCTGTTATAGTTTGGCAAAAAGTTAATGGACATATGAATCCAAGCCGTATCACTTATCCAGCACCAGAGCTACTTCGTATATCCCCAGTTGATCGATCGGACCACGGAGTGTACAAATGCATGGCAAAAAACAGCGCTGGTGTTGCATCTAAGGAGATTACTCTTCATGTAAATGGTAGGTGATAAAACCTTAATGTATCTCTAGTTTCCTAAATGGAAGAAAAGATTTTAAATAACTATGTTATAAATTATATCTCTTGTTCTTATTTTGTGGACAGTATCTGATTCCTTGGATTGGTGTGATTGTACACACAGTAGCGGAGCATGCAAAGTTTTGCTGTGTTTTAAATGAAGAAAGGGTGTATGATCATTTCGAACGTATCCTATGATAAGTTAAGTGATTCTCTATCGTAAATCCAACCTTACTATTCTAGTGTCATCATTACATATAATTGTATGAGTAGATAACCTTAAATAGTGGAATCATTGGTCAACCTGAGACGCGTTTGGTTACACTCTCGTCAGTCTAGTTCCGTTACATGAATTCCTTCTGGTGACAAAGTGAATATAAATATCAAAACACAAAAAGTGCTTCACTTTATCGCCATACGCCAGAATTGAATTACGATGTATCTAAACAACCATGTAATAGAGAAAATTTAGCAGAATCTTATGTCTTAAAAATCATATACGACGTAATGAAATCCGTATGAAAGGAGGTGTATTTAACGGGATGATAATATCAGCGCTAGCTATCCGGTTGAACATGTGGCAATGTAAACTGGAGAAGGGCGAGTTATCCTTTATACTTGTTTAATATATGTAGACGCAGTCATTCTTTTGGTCGTTATCTATCTCTGCATTCACGTTACTCTACCACAGTTGGTGACCGAGGTGGGATTATCCCTTGGACATAATTAGTTACACGGGTAAGTATTGTCGAAACACAAATTGAGGTATTACCGAAGTGCAAATATGCCAGATAATTTTCAAATTCAGCGACGTTATTTACATTAAATTTCGTCCCAAAAATTATTTTAGTCGTAGATGCACGCAGTTTGATTCATTCTGCACAAATATTTTTGGTTAGTATTATGTTACCTCCATTTTTGTCACTCATGTTATAATCTTTAGTTAAAATGGTGATAAGATAGCACTAATATTTTGCTTGTTTTCACTTTAACTGTGATGGATAATAATAATAATTTGTAGCAACTTTTTACAAAAATGTGTTAAGTGTTGATGATCGTGTTATTCTGAAGTGTCTGACTGCAAAAGACTCCACAAAAGTATACCCAAATAATTTACGCTGGTATTATTTACTCAACACGTCGCGATTGCTAGCAGATGATGGATAACTATTTGATTATGATTTTGGGTTTCTCTCTCAACAGCTCCACCACTGGTCACCACCGTGGTTGGAAACCAAGTAATTGGCGTTTTAAACAGTAGCATAACGCTGACGTGCTCTGTAGACGCCTATCCATCTGCGAGCGTTAACTGGATTCTTCCTAACAGAACGGCTATGCAAGCCTATAAATCATCTATAACATCGACAGGTACTCAATATAGGTTGTTATTGAAGTCAGTGAAATTGCAAGATGAAGGAGAATACCAATGCTTGGCGATAAATACCATTGGAAAAGGGTTGATTAAAATACATATGCAGGTTTATGGTAGGTTTGTGACATTGTTACTTTGTATTATTACAGGAATACTGTCAAAAATGTGCTTATCACATTTGCTCACAGGACATCGCAGCATGTTCAATTCCTCACTTACCAATGATTACCTCCTGAAAGGAAACACCCACCTCATGTTTCAAAACGAAAACCATCATTAAGAAATGTGACTCTGTTATAAAATAGCATTTGCTTGATGACCCAAACTGTGCTAAGTTGTATGTATGGCTCATTGATTTTGCTCAATAGGCTTTTGCAGTACAGAACAATCTTCGTTTTGTACATATGCTCTGTAGTCAGCTCACATCACCACAAGAAAACCCTTTTTAACGACAAAATGTATTTGCCTTTTCTTTGGGCCTCTGCCCTCAATTCACGTAGGCTCAACAGTATGCTGGCTGATGCAAAAGGGCCATGTCAAGTTTGCGCCTCGATTTCCAATTGGCTTTGTCCAAAACTCAGCCAGGTATGAAGTATTGTTTCTTCCTTTTCTGACCCCATTTCTGACGAGTTTACTGCGATGAGTCGCAGTACAAAATTTCAAGGATAAAAAGTATATTCGCAATTTAAACAATTTTTGTCAAATACACTGTCACGTTTGAGACGCGCAGTGCCAAGTTGATAATTGCTCAATGATTTCACAACCAATTGTTTATAAAATTGGTACTCACGTTTTGTGCAAAACGAAGCAACGTAGTGTTTATTTTGAAAGGCTAATTTATTCGAATACGTTTGGGATTTTATTGAAAATGTGTCTATGTATATCCATAGTTTATACGTTTTGTTTTCAAGAATGTCCTTTATTAACATTTCTTGCATCACCTCAAATATTCGAAATTGACCACGTTAATTCCCTAGAAAATCCTGTCCAAATCGATATGGTGTAGAAATTAGCAACACAAGCTTTGATTTTACACTCAAATACTGATGGCAATAAAGGTAATCTTGATGATTCGACACAATTATAATGATACAAAGAATAATAGTTTAATAGTTTTGCTGCTGCTGCAAGTATTTCATTGTGCCTTTAAGTTGCGTTATCGATTTTCCCTTTCTCTTTATCCACGGATTCATACCCCAAAATAAATTAACTATGAAGAGACGCAAGTCGTTGTGGAGTGCTTAGTGGAGGACAGTTTTCTATTAAAACAATGACAAGACTCTAAATTTGAGTGAAAGTGTTCAACAAATGCCCAAAATAATTGAAGCAAACTTTAAAAGTTTTTATCCGCATATTGTAAAGCCAAACAGTCGACAGAATCCCCCATGTGCTTCTTCAACGCCGCCTGGAGGATGCTGGGCACTGTCAACGTGCTGATGAAGAAGTAATATCATCAGTTCTCCTGTTGAAGCCTTCTGGAAAAATTCACTCTCAAAAGCTCACCTATGTAGATACTATTATACGTGACTCTGGCATCCCAATGGAAAATCTAAAGCAAGACATGGTGGACCGTGCAGTGTGGAGGAAAATAAGTCGAGGTATTCACACACAAGTCGACCGATTATGATGATGACGAAAGCCAAACACCTTCAACCTTAAAAGTGAACTTGAAGATAACGATTCCCCTTCACCCATTGATATTGCTATCGAACACTAAACAGGCAAATTTAACACATCAGGTCATAAACGAACTTTATTTACAGATTTTTTTACTAACTTAGATACTTCATTCACACCACATATAAACAGGAATTGATTTTCTGGACCTTCACTACTGTAACAATGATCTACATATCAAGACTTCGGTAAATTTTTATATCACCCTCATAGGTAATTACCCCACAATCAGTTTTATTAGGAATCTGCTTAAAGGACACTACACCCAGGTAATTCTATGGAGATTATGGATGAGAGAAGAAACGAGAGGCTGCTTAAGTGCAAAAAAAAGATCTGATTGTCCATAGAATTTTAGTTTAGGTTAAATAGATACAAGAGATATAGTAAAGTATGTTGCCAACAAGATTCGAACCCGTGACCCACACATTCGCGGCGTACGCTCTAGCAACTGAGCTGGGTGAGGCCCGTTGATAACATACTCAGTTTCTCTAGTTGCCACCTTAGTCCCCAGTGCTCCACCGGAAGACATCGACATCCTAGCTCTACGCAATTCTGGATACCAGTGTCTATGCTTCATGTGAAATTTAGTTGAATCATATAAGGTAACCCCTGCCTGGTATGTTACATATAAACTGTACTGTAGCCATAAAACGGTACTCTTTGAGTTTTTTTGAGTATCAAATCATGTGCTTACGATCATGGCTATCCCAACCAGGGCATATTTATGTTCTCTTGGCCCCAGGTCTCAAGAGCAATTGAGGCTTTTTACTACTCTTATGGTATTTATCCTTAGCAAAAAAACAGTTAAATTTGACATTCTTAGAAGCCCTCGAAACCACATTTGACCAGATTTAACTGATTCCATGTTGTAAAACAAAATAACTATGAATTTTATTATGATATTTCTCAAATGCGCATGAGATTTTATTGCAGTAGGAACATACATTGTAATTCTCTGTTTGCTAAAATTGATAAAAGTTTATATGTCTCTCCAGGACCTCCAAGATATCAGTCTTCAAATCCGGAACTGAAACATGTAATCACCTTGGGAAAGAAATGGAGTATCAAGTGCCCATTAGTAGGCCTACCAGCTATAAAATACACTTGGATGCTAGGAACAAAGTTGATTGGACGCTCGCAAGAGTTTGGGACCGAGAGTGCCGGTGAAAAGGATGCTGGAACCTATACTTGTACTGCTTTGAATTTTTATGGATCGAAGTCATTGACTATGAACATCTCCATAGCACGTAAGTAAGAAGAGTTGGCAATAGTGTACTTAATAGTGAAGCATCGAGCATCTATAAAAGAAAATACAATAAAAATTTGTAAGGCTAAACATGTTCGGCTGCCAGATTTAATAAACAAATGTGCACATAAATAGACGAAAAGAGAGTATAAATGGGAAATATCAGTAAAAGGTTGCCTACTCTACTCCAATCAGCATCTGGTAGCAGGGCACCTCGATTTATATGGAAAAGATGTTCTTTGCATCACAGCCACAAGATGTTTCTCCTGATGTACTTTCTAAGGCCACATCTCTAGAAGACAGAAATCCAAATTGCGTTTAAAGCAAAACAAAATGGACTGCGAACGGGCTCAACCGAGACAGAAAACAATCGATGGCTTACAGGCATAAAATTTGAGTAGCTAATGATAATGATTAGGGCTGAAAGGAAGTGATAGCCGTGTAAAACATAGATATCCAACGCCATTTTCATTGCTATCACGCTGGTGTTCATAATGATGATATCTTGGATATCAATCATGGACAAATATAGTGTTGTATGATACCTCTTCGCAAACATAGTATCCAATACTACACTACCCGTTTCACAGCAGATGTATTAAACTTCAAGCTCATCTTCACACCCCTTTTATACTTAAAAGGGATCTCTTTTATAGAAGCCGTGCATATACACCAGAGGCAAAGACCATAAAGGGGGGACAGCAATTTAGAAAGATACACGTACGACGGAAATATTGCAATTAAAGACCTAACTAAACGACCTAATTCAGCTCAGATATGTAAACCTAGCATCGTCTTTAGCTTAATCAATTTATGTTTTTAAATACATTTGCCTATTAAAGCATTTGTCTGTTTATAACAAGGAGAATTTTTACAAAGCCCGCCGCCAAGCTGCCAGGTTCAGATTGGTCAGGTTTATTTTGTTTAACAATCAAACATTCGGCCATCATTTTTGGTTCATTGGTTTAATGGATACTTTGTGAGAAGAAAATATTTCGAAACATCAATGTGCCTGTTGTCCCGTCGAATCGCCCAACTCTTAACTGTGATGTCAAATCGTATGGACTAAAAATGTAAAACAACAAATGCAGGCAAGTGTTAAGGTTGTAATTCAAGTTGTTCTCGTAGTCATTCGATCTAAAGAAAACCTAGACACAATCCAATCAGAACTTTACTCTACTAAAAGCGATGAACGAAATTTCTAACGGTTACAAAGTATAAAGTCACTTACTTCCTCATGGACATCACAGTTTCTCCTACCTTTACTCGACTAAACTTATAATGTCGCATTGGTAATTCATTGAATACAGAAACTGTTGATCACGTGGCGAAACAGCTGTTTATATTTGTTGATACTTTACATAAATATATATACCCATTCAATATGACCATATATATACCATAAATTTATGATATGTTTACAAACAATATCTTTATCGTTCTGCAGAAGAATGATCTTTCACACATTTCTTCCTCAGGTTTACCAATTGTTATGATTCCAGTAAAAACAATAAACGTTGCAGAGCACTCTTCAATCAACATCAGCTGTATTGCTTCCGGTGAACCAGTCCCTGAAGTTGCCTGGCTGGATCCGAAGTTCAAAATCTTTACACCATTTCAGGCTATTAAGACATTTCTGGTGCTGAAGGGTGTGACTAGATCGCGTCAGGGTTACTACCAGTGCCTCGCTTCTAATGCGATTGGAAATAATACTGCCTCGTTGTTTTTGAATGTGCTTGGTGAGTAATATACCAATTTTGTAAGGCTACGCTATAATATTCAGCTATAATTTTTAGGGTTTCGTACCGCCTGTAGATAGTTGCAGGAAATGCCATGAATTCAGAAGATGATAGAGTCATGAGTACTAAATCGTACATAGCTATGTTTCTCAGCCGAGTATTACTGTAACTTTGTATTTGTTATGGTCAAAGGGGTTGTAACCCCCCGAAAAACACCAATCAGAAAATCAAAAAAGATTCAATTCGAAAAAGGTCATAAATCAAGTGCCACAGATATATTCTAGGGGTACCAAGAGGTTAGCTCATAAAGAGTGACTTGATTTTTATTTGAATGAGCATTCATGTACAACTTCTTATTCTTAGTTGTTAAGTAACATGTGCTTTATATAAACATCTAACTCTGCTACAAAATCAATACATTTTGAGACATGATATCAGCATACTGTCAGATGGTTTTTCTAGCTCATTATGTTTCCCATAATGGGTATCCTATATTGTGAGAGAACAAATGAGATCCTCCATCAAATGAAAGTCGGTGATCAGTTGCGAAATTAATTCTTATATGTGTTGGAGAACTGTAATTCTTCAGCCGCTGGTTCCAGTATTCCACGATCAAAAACGCAAAACGTCAAAGGGCTGTATTTCATAAACGAATACCTTTTCATTGATCAACAATGCAGATTAATTAATGTAAAATAATAGCACTCAAATCGATTTCCTTCATTGTCATATCCGATTCCAGTTCCGATCGGACACTGTAATCATAATATAAATTTCAACTTGACAAGCAAGTCAAATTTGTTGAGTCATGATGCGACGACAGCTTATACTCCTAGGCCCATCTTGAACACATCCATAAGTTGAAACTAAAACAACAAACTGCCCTCTCTATATCAATGCTGACGTTGTATCTCATACAACATTCTCAAAGTAAATAAATGGAATCTGTGAATATGGAAATGCTCTTCTGCAGCGAGAAAAAACTTACAGAGGCCTGGTAAAGTTTCCATACATATTAGTCATCTAACGCAAAATGCAAATTCCCCAAACGAGAAGATGGTGTACCTCAGGGGTCACACCCTTGCAATATACATCATGTCAAGGAAGACAATCTCAGACATAGTGTTTGCTAAATCACTTTCTAGCTTTGTCTTTTAGTTAGAAAATTAAGTGTCATTGAGACTGAACCAGAACAAGGAGAGGTCGTATACGTCGAATCGTAATTTTGCGTTGTCCCCAAGTTTAGAAAATTTTGGTGTTATACTTGGCGATAGTTTCACATGCGTCATCGCGAAAGTATGTTTAATGTGCTGTGGGGTGGGATGCTATATAAAAGGGGATATCTCTGTAAGAGTACTTTTCAGCTTTCCAATTTAATACGAGTTCTTTTGCCTGGTGATGGTAGTAGCTAAATTCATATTTTCAACGTGTTTTGTTGTTGTGACGCAACATACCAATGAAGATATTGAATCTTGGTAAAAATTGCTTTGTAGCTAAACATATCAGAGAACTCGTGCGTCATGTAAGCGAGAAAATGCTTTACCTGTTCCCTGAATTAAGTATTTGAAAAGATTATTGGTAGTATAAAACTACAAAATAGCCAGAAACAACGCATTCATATTCTGCAACTGAAAAGCTTTTTTCGTG
>JAAAKL020005685.1:0-18960 GCA_010016065.2 Carybdea cf. marsupialis auct. non (Linnaeus, 1758)
CTGCGAATTTAAAACATTTATTGCTGGGACCGCAAAATGATCCCAAAGTGGACTCTCAGTAACACTTTTAATTGAAACTTATCCTAAATTTAAAATTTACCAATCTACAGAACCCACTGAAATCACAAGAATACAAGAAACCCTTGTCCCTTGTAATATTAGAACATGTTAGCATGTTTGAAATCTTTTACGTGTGAGCTGATACTTATAAGAAAGTGAAAAAATAGTAAAGACCATTTTAGAGCCTGTTCTAAATGCGTATCAGGCTAGTCTGGTTGCATTTACACGAAAAATTAAAGTGTTCATAGAAGGGATAAATTCTCTCCTCCAATTTTGCTGTGCCATCAAAACTCCTTTTGGTGTTTAAGTAAGTTTCACTTCAGAGTATATAGAACTAATTTCATCAATCCTTCATGAATACAAAAGCGATTGAATCTCTTATCGTTTTCCTCCTTCATATTTGTCGTCTTTTAGTTTTTATTGACTTGTCAGCATTTATAAAGGCAATTGCCGGGAAGTAGATATGATTTCAATCTGTTTCCATAATAATCGTAACTTAAAGATGATACATTGCATGCATTAAGTATCTCATGCAGAAATTGGCATTGTTTTCGGGTTTTTTGGGAGATAAATGTTTACCTACTGCAGCATAGTTAATGATATTTGTCAGGAAGGCTCAACCAGACGACCAGTCTTACCTCAGGAACTTCAGTTCTATTATTTTCTATGAATATTTTTGCTACTTCTCAAATCAAAGAAAATATATCCCTATACCTTCCATACATTCGTTTCCACATTATCTTCCTCAGTTTGACCTTTTATTGGTTACATTTCTGCTTTAAATCTTAAACAAATTCAAAAGAAATACACCAAGGATTTGTTGTCACTAGCATTCCAATCAGATACGTGTAAATAAAGTAATACACACCTGTGTTGATTTACAGAAACAAAGGAAGCGAGAAAAATAGGTATCTACGTAAAGTGGCATTGTATTTACAGACAATAAGATTACTTAACCTGGAATCACCAAGAGGGCATTTTGGAAAACATGAAAACTAGCAAGAAAAAGGAAATGCAGTAACAAGTCAGAGAAAAACGTAAGTGGGACTCTTGGGAGAGAAAACATAGGAACACCAACTAAACACGTAACTGATAGACCCGGTCGATGACTAAGCTGATCAATCAACTGTACCTCCTTACTATTGAGGCCCTTGGTGTAAAAATGTCTTATCGGATCTGCCACAATAACTCAATGCGCCTTCTGACGCCTCATAGCTTTTCTTTAAATCATGAATTAATAAGGTACTAGCGAAGATAGAACCCGGAAGTTCTCGCTCCGTAAACGCCGAATTAACCACTAAATGGTGCAATAGTTAAGTCGGCAATCCGACAAGTCGGTCCCGAATTCTTCTATCACCAGGAACGTAAAAAGTTTCGTTTCGCCATCAGCTTCATCAGTTGAGTCTTATGAGGTATAAGACGAGCAGCTTCACCTGAACACGCGCTGACCACAACCTCCGCTTCATCTGCCTTCAAATCTCTCAGTTTGGTCATAGTTCGTCATAGTTCATTAAGTGTCTTCTTCGCTGGTCATGTCATTCAGAGCTTGTTCAGTAATCGTCTATCTCTTGAACGAAGAGGCACCTGCGGATTTGTTTAGTACAGTAGACAATTAACGAAATTGTCTAGCTTTAACTTTTTGCTGTTCATAGACGTCAGCAATAGTTTTTTAACTTGTTTCGTGTACCCCGCAGACGAGTGATGTTTCTTGGTTCTTCTCTCCGTTTTTCTAGCAAGTTTGTCTTTCATAAACTTACGCTCACTAAGTCGCTCCATGGGCTTAGAAAAGTTTTCAGCAACGATGATATATTTCAAATGCCACCTGGGTCCGATTTAACAAAGTCGTGGGCCCTGCTCATATCAAACAATGAGATCGGAATAGGACACGGATTATAAAATACGAGGCTGCTCTGGATGGTTTGGGCAGCGAAGCATAAGCCCCCCCCCCCGAAAATCGGCATTTACGGGGTAGAGAATATGTAACCATCTCCTTTTATGTCCGCTTGATATGAGTACAATGTAAATCAACTTGAGGCTGCCAAAAATAAGCGTAGAAAGACTTAAATACCTTTTTACGCAAAATAGTTGTAACTGTATTCTAGTTTGAGGAAAAGTAAAAAATTCACGCTATTTTCCTAAGCTTCTCTTTCTGAGGGTTCGGAATGGCGGAATGTAACTTTCATTTTATAAGAAGCATTTAAGTATCAAATGGAGGCTCCTTAACCGAACTCCCAAAATGGAAGGGGAGCCTCTGTTCTGTTCATTAATCTTAGCAAGGCCAAGCTGCAGGTACCATTGAATCTCCAAATTACAAAAGCATTTTGCTACCCTTTTTTACGAAATCTCCGTTAAGGAAGTCTTATCCTGTTCATTGTTTTCATTTGATCGACTCTTTATTTAGTGATTTCACATCTAATGTAATTCGCCATCTTACTTTTGTAGTTTAGGTTTCCTGTCATAAGTGGCTTTGCTTTAATCATTTTGTCTTTCAAAGTAGCACCAAACCTAAACACACCAGTAACCTGGGCGTAGTGAAGACACAAACACACAACATAGTAATCGCAAGAGGTATCATCGTATGCTCAGAAGTAAGGAAGCCAATATCTGGTTTGTCTATGATAAATAAAATAAAATAAAAGGGCATAACAGCACAAATGAGAACGTACTGCAGACAAGGTGTACCGTCGTAAAGCCATATCATAAACACACATGTATAAAAGGATTTTCCAATCTTTTCGCCCCCTTGAAACCTTATCTCTCTCCTTCAAAAACGAAACAACATTTTCGCACGCTATCAAAAGGATTTAGCCGAGTTTAAGCACGGATTTGAAGAAGCATCACTATGAATAGTTATGGTTGTGCATTTTAGGGCACACTGTCAATTTGAACAATGTTGAAAGTTACTGATTTAAATAGCTATCGGGAAGACACTCTCCCCTCCCCGGAGCACGAAAAACTGTTCCAGCAGGGATGCGCCGAAATTCACTTTCTAACAAATAAACAAAAGCGAGGGTTGAAATCACGCTTGGACACTGTTTCCACCTATTGCTACAATCAATGGGTGATCATTAAAGTCCGATTTATGGATGGCTATAACTAACGAAAAGCGCATTTCTGTGCATTATTCTCTACGCAGTAGTTGCTTGATTACCGCAAAGTTCCTGGTACAATCAGTGTATCAAATACAAGCCAGCTTCAGAATGAGGCGGATCAAAACGTAAAGCTGCAAAAGACCAGCAATTCAACCCCCTCTCTTTCGGTATTAATAGCTAATACAGTTCGCTATGGTCAGCACTTCTCATTTATAATAATAATAGTAAAAATAATAATAATAATAATAATAGTATAATAATAATAATAGTAATAATAATAGTATGCACTTATATAGCGCTAATTCCGTTTAGCTCATTCGCACTTTACACTGTCTTCAACGAAATTAGAAGTTCATTTCATTGGCACCTCGTTTTAACTTCGTTAACAAAATGAAAACTGTGAGGCACTATACATAATGAACACTTAATAAATAAGGAGTGAAACCAGGAGTGAAAAGAAAGGCAGACATGTTATGCACTGAGAATGAATAGTTGTTTTATAAAAAATGACGTACATGACCAGGCGATATGGAGGCGTTGTAACATGGAAAGTGGTAGATCAAGTAATGATCAAATCGAAATTCTAATGGAAGGTAACATAACACGTCTTCAAAGCTCAATTATGAATCAAACAAATACACTGATAAAAAATAACATGTAGAACAGACTTCCTCAGCCCAATCTTGTGGCCTATGATAAATCTATCCCTCAACCTCGTTTTACCAACAAGGTCAAGCGTCTTCTCTTACTATTTTTCCAATCTACAATGACTAAAGTAAATACTAATTGCCATGATATACTTAAATTAAAAGAATCCCCTTGGCCTATGGCATGGTCAGCCAGGAGGGGACATGTGTCAGAAAACACCCTTCTTTGCATTTATTAAAATTACATTAAACTGCCATATTATTTTTGGCGACTCTGTAATGGGCAAATAAGTCCTTATGGTTAATGAAACAACTAACGAGTAAAAGTTGCTGCTAATCTGGATAAGAGCTTCGAAATGAAGATTCTTATCACGGGTTCACATGAATTGCGGGGTCGATGGCTATGAGAAGGGGGCATACCCCCCCATCAGATCCTCTGAGATCACTACACTTGCCGCGTCTAATATTACTACGTCAAATTCAATGAGGGCTTCAATAGAGCACCAAGGTGTAAAACTGGGGCATGGCTATAATGGTAGCAACGCGATGCGTTCTGCATACAGTATACTGTTTGTGGTTGCTGGGCGTCTACACTTCCAAGGGATTGTTAGTTACTTCAGCTTAAAATGCACTACAGCAACAACGTCCAAAGTGCATTTCCACTTTAAAAGACTGCTACGCGTATTGATACGAACCGAACATGCAGCAGGATCAGTGTATGAAACGAAGCTTTCGGGGCCAACCTATTGTGTTTTCGATCGTTAGCACGAGAACAATCATTAACGGTTATGTTTCTCCTCAGACAAAAATTACGTATACCTCAGGTCTTAAAAAGAAGGCAGGAATGTGTTTGGAACAAAAGAATTCAATTAGAAGAAGAGCATACACCTTACACTTTAAAAGTTGTAAAAGATAAGACTAAATGCTGGGTGAAACTGGTTGACAACTGAGAGGGATCTCGGCTTTAATCTTCCGGGAAATGACAGGTTTCCGTTAATCAAAGGCCAATAACTCATGTTAGGAGTCAATAAATGTTAACCACTTACACTTGTTAAGCAACAGAAATTCTTTTCTGTCCTTCTACTTATATTTGGATATTACTAAACTACTTAGAGAGTTCTTATAGTTAGTTGTATGATATTCGGATATAAACTGTCGACTCCGTGTTTTCTGAATCCACGTCAGCTGAGTTTACTGGAACACCATCTTAAACTTACAGTAAGGATTTGTAGTCCCCTTTAACCATTTCTTTCCTGAGCGATACTCAATTACTGTACAGTTTAGCCTACTTGCCGACCTTGCCGTGAACCTGCCATTTTGATTCGATATGCCTACCCCGTCCAAACCGTTACTAAACGCCAACTTTCAAAATCGATGGCGCCAATCGTAGCATGCTACACGGGTACATACCTTTCTATAATCTACACATGTTCCATGTGACGATTTGTGTCGATACGCGTATAATTTTTCCAGATTGAAGTCCATCTTTATACTGCACGCTTTCATGATAGTGTGGGGAGGTCAAAGCATGTAAATTACAACGATCAAAAAAGGAAATTCACTTCCAAGGGCAGGCACAATGATTCGTAAGGCAGATTGAGTTGATTTCAGATTTTGGGAGCTATTATGCTGTAAATTCGAACCCCAAACCGTTTTATTGGCCCCACATCTTACACTATATCGTGGCTACCCCAATGTCAAAACGCCACAAGGAGATGATTGAACAAACATTTACTAAAGTACTACATAAATAACGAAAACGTACAAGATGAAACCATGATACGTACGAAAGCTCAACCTTTTTAATTTCAATGCAAAGATCAAACTATCACATATGACATCAGATCTCGAAATTGGAATATTAGTAATTAGCTGGTAGCCGGAATGCTGAATAAAATGATCTTATTGCTCCAATGTACCTTTTCATATCTCGCATAATTAAAATCTCTATGTATGTTTTGACGCTGAATATCTTTCTAAGACCACACCAGAGTCAGATTATGCATTGAAAACAACGATCCAGATGGCATTATCCTGAAACGAAGCAGAGTGTGAGTGAACTTGTTTGATTCCCCCAAGGGAATAGCCTTGATAAAGAGGAATTCAGGATGGAAATAGAACTAAATAGTATTGGGTTCTAACTCCCTATAGGGTTGTACTGATGATCCATGAAGGCTGTAAGTTCAGTTACATTTCACAACGACCATGGACATGTTTTCTTTGGCTAGGCCTTCTATTCCTTGTCTTGGTATTCTGGATGCAGTTGAGACTGAGTCCACTTATACATTACACTGAATAAGTTACCTTCCGAACTTTATCATTTTGCTATTATAAACCTTTGCAAAACTTATCACCAATGTTCGGTCTAAACAATACTATATTGTATTATTCTTTCGCTTTCAAGGTACATTCCTAAAAGCAACTTTATCACTTTCATCGATAGACTATCAAAACTAAGGTTGTGCCTTTGACATATATGAAAAAAGGAAATGTCTTTCACGTTCTCAAATTTGTTCTGACAATTCTATCGCCTTTCACCAGACTTCTTATCGTCTCATAGCTCCTTCATTACAGACCCTACTTATTATCCCACATAACAATACAGATCTATTAAACTTTCGAGTTACGGGAATCCTGAATAGAATTAACTACTTATTACAAAAATACTTGATTTTCATTATCATTAATTGACGGCCCCAACTCTTTGGTCAGTAATAAATATTAAGCCTATGATCTAGTGGAGCAACTTGGATTTATCTCCGATCTTCCAAAGTACAACATTCACTCCTCTTCGACAAGTGGACTTAGATTATAGATTTCCTTCATCATTAAAAGCACCGTATCTTCCGATGTCCTAAAGAGAAATAGAGAGAAACAGTCACATAACAAAACGTAAACGCGTTTCTAAGACAAGTTTTGAAAGGAAGCTAGAGCAAACGTAACCTGTGATAACACAGCTAAATGAGTTTTATAGAGTTGTAAAGTCGATATGAAAAAAATGCGGAAATGGAATGTTTTAAAGATTTTCTGATTTTCCTTTCGAATTCTCTCGTCCACACTTTCGAACTTTCAAAAAGCATGGTAGTATACTAGTAATAATTTTCTTGTCACATAAAATAGTACCCAGAGAGGCTCGCTTTTCGAAACCGCTTACAGATGGAGGTTCATCAGTGCAAATGTGGTGACTCAAGAATATAAATTATGAACTCTTCGAGGCTAAGAAGATTAACTTTGTCAAGTAACAGCCAATTATTGTTCATTTCCTGGTTTCGAATCTGACTGGCGACATATTTTATTTCATTATTGGCAACCTTGGGAACGATATATCTAATGCAACCTAATTCTCTGTTTCCTAAGCTTAGGAATTCTTTATCTAATAAGAAATTAAAGACAAATCTTCGAAGTGATGAATATAGCTTCATAAATAATGGTGTTTCAACTATTTCACAAACATTAATATACAAAATACTGCTACACGTCTGTTTAAAAGTGTTGCAAGTTTATAAAACTATTTCAAAATGCTCTAGATATAAATTGGTGGCGCTAAATGAGGTTAATAACAGTTTGATAACAAAAATGATTTGTCTTGGTTGTCAGTACGGGCTGCCGCAATCCCTTCCCAGTGCCAAACCCTTGGGAGTTTCCCCTTTTCACAAACTACCCCCTGCGGTTGCCATTGACAGTAGCATGGAAAACTCACCCTTCTATAACTCTAACTTCATAATTCACCATGGACTATTGATTGAATGCTTCTGGTGGAGGATTACCCTTCCAGGGTCATATCGGCCCTCTAACTGGAAGTGGTCATCGTTTTTACTGAAAGACGAATTCAGTTCGTCTTGGAAACTGCAAACGTGATCAATCTTGGCAACGGGATACGATAGCTTTGTCAAAAGAGCAGCACTACGTAGTACTTTGGCTTTTAGGTTCGGGTATAGTCTTTCAAATCTTTTAAGAATAAAACATTATATCAAACGATAACGCCAATCAACTGACTTCTGTCGCTGTAGCTTGGGATCGGTTATATTACTCTCACTTATGCGGAGGTAAAGTGATGACATCACAAATCAAAAGTTTTAGAAATAGCAAGATTTGACTACAGATATCTAAAGGCAGCCCTGAGATACGCTGTTTCTAAAAATACCAGCATCAAATAATAAGGTTTTGTTAGAGAGGTTTAAACTTGGAAAGTTGATATCTCGGAGTTGGGAACGGGCACAACTGCCAATTTTGGCCATTGACGTTCTTACTATAAGGGCAACATGAAAATTGAGTATACTTTCCATAATTAAAACATTTTCAAAATCGTGACGTCACACTTTCCCTCCACATTGCGACAAACGTTACTTGAAACAATTTTAAGTCATTCCGCGACTCGTACTTTTTTCACCAACATTTGTTTGGAGAAAAACGTGTTTTCAGTTATATAACCAGTGGCATAACCTTTACTGCACCGATAGCTGTAACACCTGTGTACTGGTTGCACATCAGATTCACGACATCATCAAAGGAGATATAAGGCTTTTCTAGAGCAAATAGCAACAATAGTTTTATTACTCACCTTGTGTTTAAAATATTAAGGAATACACAGTCTGTGAGTATTAGTCCTAAGAAGAACTAGAATCCTAACTGAAAGCTACTGGACTGTCTAGCAATAACGGGAAGGACATTAGCAATCAAACGTTTTCCTTAACATTTTGACAGTGAAATCAGACAGTTTGAGAAATTTCGCAAATTTAAGAATATATAACAGTATGAACTCTGGAAATATTGAGATATTACTCGAGTGCTTCCTACGTTATAAAGATTAAATATTTTCCCACAACCAAAGTTCATTTGAAGACTATAAAAAATATGAAATGTAATAGGATATCCCAAAGACTATCAATTATAATTGTCTCATCTCTGACTCTTACTCATCTTCCATTAGCATAAACAGGTTTATCTAACTGTGAGCAGAAGATATCCTGAGGGACTAATTCAGAAAGTGTGTGTGTATAGATGGGATGAATGCTCATCTTTCAATTAACGATGAATAGCTTTAACTATAATAACAAAACATTGCGCTTCCTTCTCCACCTCTTTTCCCCATCTTTAGAATACAATAGACTTCCTTTGAATAAAGTTTCCCATGGGTCACAACAACACATTTTCGCACTTCCAAACTCTTACAACATAAAAGAAACTATTGAAAAAGATATCGAGGAAGTCATGTCACCACCAACCCTTTCATTACTTTACAAAAGCAACATGTTAATTACCAATCCTAACTATTCAATGCCAACCAGTGTATTTTAGGTGTACGATGCCTTTTTGTGGGTGCTAACATCCCGAGGGGCGCTCAACTTCTTTAAAGGAAATAAAATCCTAGAGGTAGCATCCACTGTCAATCGAACTACGGTGACTTATACGACTCTGTTAATTTGGAAGGCAATAGTTCGGATCTTCAATATGGAAATCGCTGTAAGTAGCTAAATTATCATCTCTGAGCATATGTTTCAGCTTCATATCAGTATTAATGGTTCTTCTAGCTGTCCTTCTTGCAACAAGTACCAACGCGTATCGACTTCATAATTGATAAAGGCACTTCTCGTTTTCTTAATTAACTGATGTGATAATCGCATATATTTAGATGATTATGTAAAATGTTACTACTCTGGAACACCCATGATGTTCAATTTAGAAAATAGCTAGTACCTCTAGTATCTTTAAAGTCTGATTATGTTCGAATCCTCACTTCTCAATGAAGATAAATCTCTCAATATCCTAGTTACAATGTAGGATCGGAATATTATCCATATTGTCATTGTTACTGTCAGAGAAAAACGGTAGGAAATCTGAACTGCTTCCGAGGGCAGGTGAAAAGGTGTATCGGTGACGATACAGACCGTATATAATCACATTCCAACCATTGATGATGCGTTATATTCATTCCTTTCGATTTAAATCAGTTCTGAGTAAAATCGTAACCTGATAGCATTACATGTAGCATATTGCCACTTGATGTACTTTTCTATTTTCGTTTATCACAGAATGATTCTTCACGTGTGCCGTATGGAACTCTTTACCACAATCGCGTTTTTGTCGGTCGGTTACCTGGAAATGGCACTGCCACAGAGCTTGCGAAGTTATTTTCCTTGTTTGGCACAGTTTGTGAGGCAAAGATCCTGCTTGATGAGCGTGGTTGTTCAAGAAGGTACGTTGGTTGATTAACTACGATTCGAAAATGTGGGTTTTCTTAGTTTCTTCTATAATAAGACAGCAAGTTATAACTGACATTGACTTTTTATAATTATGTATGAATATCCGTCATAGTTCTTCATGGCTACACTATTACATTAATGATCTACATTCTAACTTTAACTAGTTATGTCAAATGTCATAGTTACGCAGGTGTCTCTTGGCGTCTTTGGTAGATCAAGAAGGTTTTTCACTTTTATGTTATTTAGGGTAAGTTTATGAAATTTTCCGATATAATTGGTCCCCTATCATATCTGCCGTGGCCCCTTCTACCTACAAGTTTGTAATAGTATTAATCAAGATTGAAGACACTTATTACACACATCCTGTGCTGCTAGATGAACAGGGGAGTGGTGAGCTATCAAAAAAATAGGTTGGTTTTTATTACTTTTAAACGGCTGATACTCACGTCTAGTAAAGCCACTGGAGAGATGTTTGGGCCCTTCTTGCATATACACCCGTTTTTACTACATTGTCTACTGTTTTGCTGCAACTTTAGCGACCTGGCTTTTTGTTTTGCCGAAAAACGTCACGTATTCAATTTCTTTGCTTTATTCGTTAACTTTCTGAAGACGCTGCATGTGGGCCAGATAATCGAAAAGTATACAAAAAGTGTACAATATTGCTATCTTTCTAGGTTTGGTTTCATCACTTACGCCAGCAAGGATGTTGCTAATAAGGTTATTGCCATGCGAACGCTTCTGTTCAAAGGCAAAAGAATACACATTGGTCCTGGAGTGAAACGATTCATACACCCAGACACGAACAACGAAGATGCTGAGGTTTTCCGACCATCTGATTTCAGTCAGCCTCGATGTGAAGTTATAGAAGGAGGTCGTGTACCAAGCAATGCGCTGCCTTATTCACAGAATATTCAGGTAAGGTTCTTATTGTCTGCATATCATACATAACGAGATTAATAATGGGTTAAATTTATTTACCTGTCTGAATCCTTGCTTCGCATGACTAATTTGACTACGCTAGAAGTCTATCTCCACTAAACTATGCGTTCATTTGATAAAATTTTCGCGTCCATAAAGACTACTTCAGAAATCTGTGGATTTTTTGAGGTTTCACCATCGAGACGTTAATAACTTTTTATATCTTGGAATGGGTATCACTTACTTGTATGCTCTACCCCAGTGAAATATCATTACCAAAGTGATGTCAATGATGATAAAGTGCTGGCTAGAATGTTTCCACAACGGTAGAAATTGTTTCCAAGTTCTGTGCGTTAAACTCTCGCTCGGATACGACTCTCAAGGAATACTTAGGTACAAACTCTGGTTTGTTGATCTCAAATCGACTGGGCTATTATTGAAGCATTGCAGTCGTGCCTGGACATAAACAGTGGAATAGTCCTGTTTATCAGTTGCTAAATTTTATCATTTATATTCCCTACATTCAAAGTGCTTTAATATACTTAGGGCATGACTCATACATAAACGTGTCAGCCCTCCCCCTTTCTTCCATCTTATCTGGTTGTTTTATACAATCTTTTCTCTTGTCTTGCTTACAGGTTATCGCCACACATACAAAGCAACAGTATTATTCACTACACCCGCCAGTAATCCGTCCTGAGGTTCCGTTGTGCTGGTTAGCCCCTGTCATTAATAGGTCCGAACAATCACAAACACAAGCATTTCCAACTATCAGAAGCCGAGTAGGAATGATGCCAATCCAAAGTCTCATCACATTTCCGAAGAGCCGATCCTCTTCTCTCGACTCGGAATATTCTATAGAGTACAATTCTCCTCCGACTTCGCCTATGTATTTTCATGAGAACAGCTGCCTGCCATACTGGCCAAAGAATCCTTTCAATGTGAGTGTAGCGAACGCAGGAAGCTGCCGTTTTTACAACTAGTAAAATGGCATTGACCGAGTGTCATGAATTAAAATTTGTAACTCTTCACTGATGTATATTGGGAAACACGTTTTTACGGTATTTTAACCTATTTTCGAGATGTATCATTTTGATTTGTATTGATAATTATATACGAATTTGCTAACTGCACAACAAGGATGGCGCTCAGATCGTATGCTTTACTATCGGGTAAACTCGAGCATATTTCCAGGGATGTTGCTAATTTGAATGTTAGATATCCTTGCTAGCTGGATGGTGTCAGCAATGTGCGATTCAATACTAATCTTTTCTCATGAAGCGAAATCGATTTTCCAAAGAAGAGGAGAAAAATGTTCGTTTAAGTTTGTTACGCGTGCTACTAAAAACTCGATATCCCTTCATAGGTAGGAACCTTCCCTAAAGCGTAGTTTAACGTATAGATGTATGGAATAGACAGGGCCTCATGACTACACTCTTCTAAGGATAAACAATTTAAATAATAAATAAACCTAAGTTGCTCAGAGAAGTCGAAAAAGTCGTTAAAAAATTCATTTTCATTATTGGCTTTTTTAAACATTGTTAAAATATTATAGAAACGCGATTTTTAGTACATTAACATCTGTTTTGTTTGACAATTTACTTCTAAAATGTCATATTTGAAATGTCTCGGTCTGAGAAATGCGGACTGCGGTAGTGTCTGGGGATCGAGACACTATTAGTATTCAAAATCAGCTCAAAAATTGCATCTATTGTTTGATATTTCAGGTAAAATTTGTTTACGTAGTTGTTTACAATAATGGTAAGTCGTATGGATGATTTCTAAATCGTTCTTTAAAGACCAAGGCTCCTGAAGTGAAAATGACAAGTTTTCCTGGCGTTTCAGTGTCATGCCTTTTGGGGCATTATCAACCTATTATCGTGGTCATGAATCATACTAGTTACAATAACAGGTAAAATGTTTGCTTATCATATACAACAAGCTAGTAAAGGGCCTTGTTCCACGGTGAATACTAACATGACGTGACGTTGAACTGTCATAAAAATTCACTTACCAATAGCATGTGTGGCTGCTTAGAGCAAATAAATACTCGTTGATAATTTCGATAGGCTTCTCTTGCAAGACGTAATCTATTCGTCGCCCGCTATTTAGTTTTCCTAAGCATATCATTTTCACTGGACTTGTCTGCCCGTCATCTGAAGGGATAAAAAAATACAAAAATATCTTAAACAGACATAGTGTTCGTTACTAAATTCCCTCCTGTGTCTTTTTTATATTGCTGCCACCTATCTACTTAATGCGCGACAGCCTACGGATAAAAGTGCTATAGGATTGTTGAGGGTGAAATAATATGCAGAGCCCAACAGCCACAAGCCATGTTGAAGATGAATGAATAAATTTCTATTGACGTACAATGAATTTGATAAGAAAGAGAGTGGGTGGGGGGAGGGGGATTAAAAAGCTGCAAGTAAATCTCTCTACTTAATCCTAAGTTAGTGCATACAATTTGGCAGAATTTGTAATTTTCAGCGAGCCTTCTCCATTTACGAAGACTCTTCAATATATTGCATTGCTAGAATAAATTATCATCGGGAGAGAAGTTTTAATATGAACAGATACGTTCCACGTCAATCTTGATAAGAAGGAAGGAATCTGTTAAAGCAATTAAAACCTACTGTCCTACGTACAAAATAGCTACAAAACCAAAATGTGTTTTCCCTTTGATTTATATCCCCCCAACTTGAAGTATATTTCCCTAAGTGTGCCTGGTTGTGGGCTTACAGTGCGTCATGCCTGGCAGACTTAAAGACCCGTTACCATCAAGAGGAAATGACAAGTGGTGTTCTCCGTCGTGAAAAATCCACATGTCAACATTAATGCTAACTTTTCCCCTGTTGGAGTAAGATGAAACTAATTTTACTCAGAGCAATGCATGCTTGACCGACATGAAGTTGCTGTGGTTTTCGTGATTTCAGCTGGTTTCCTTCATTTTTACTAAGCTTTGTGAAAACATGTAGCTTTCAATGTTTTGGAGATCCCTGTGAGCTTGTAGCTACCTTATATGTAAAGCAAGCGTGATGCTGTGTACTGCTAAAAGCCGGGAGTGCGTGGCAAGTCTTACTATCTTACTTGGTCCTGCATGTAACACTGTCAGTTCTATTAATGCAGGTGGCAATTAAGGCAACTTTCGTTCGCTTTTTAAATCCTCTTTTCAATGCTTTCCGATAGGAGAGGCTGGAAGAGTTTTGAATAACAGTTACTTTATTCTCAGGCTAACTTATAAACTAAATCCATCATGTCTATAACAACATACAAAATAACTGAGGGTGCAGACTAGACTGGTATATGTAGGGCAGCAACCGTTGTCTCCCTGGAACGATGGATGTTAATTTAACAACAGCACGTCGTTACAAACTTGCAGGTTTAGTTTACCGTGTGATAGTATATCAACATTGATTGCTTAAACTGTGCTATCATCATGTATACAAAAGGAATGAAAATAACATACCGGACATGAATTAAAATTTAAAAATACCATGGGAGGTGCAGAGGGGCAATTAGGAAAGAGAAGGGGTTTGTACCGAGCAGGAATTGACCCAAACATAAGGAAAGGCAAAAGAACGCGAGAAAAAAAAATTAAGCAATGAAGCTTGCATCTTTTTACCCAGCGATGTCAGGGTACTTGTACACGTGCTGCGGCAGAGCATGTGAAATCTTTTATGCTCTGCACTATCTACGAAGTTTAAAATCACATAGTTTATATGAAACCCATTTAAGTTGGTAAACAATTAAAAAAAAAGGCACCTTCAGTTCCCTCAGGGTTGGCCTCGGTTGTAGTCGGAATTGGTGATGCTGATGCTTCCGTTGTTTCCTCACCGACTTCCAGGGTTGCATCCGATCTATGAGCTCTTGCAAATTCGTTGATGGAGGTCCATGTATTTCTAACAGCTTCAATGAAGCCCTGTTTCAGGTTAGCACTAACACGGGTAATGTTCTCTTTGATTTCTAGAAATTAATGATGTAGAATATTGGCATAGTCACATAAAAGCCGTCCTGGTTTAGCATGATGCCACCCCCAAGCATCATCCGAATAACACTACAGTGCAAAGGTTATCTAATACGATTAGATGGCATCAGCTTCGCATACTGTTGCCACAACCTCGCATACTGTTGCCACAGCCTCGCATACTGTTGCCACAGCCTCGCATACTGTTGCCACAGCCTCGCATACTGTTGCCACAGCCTAGTGAGTTGCGACATAAGGTTATCATAATTCTTCATAATCGATAGCAAGTATCGCCAGACGAAATCAAGGATCTGGAGCAGGATCGTGTAAGAGGCTCCCGACGGCCACAATGCGGCACTAAAAGTCTGTCAGCGGTCCCACCTTGATCTTATTCTAACACCTACTTGCCATATTTTCCGTCTAAAAACGCCGTATTTGAAAAAGTGATTGGCTATTTTGTTCGCATCCATTTTGATAATGGTCATCCAAGGAACATGTTGACGGTCCCCGATTTAGATGTTTGAAGAGAAACACGTCCTTTTTACAGTAAAGATTAACCAAACGTGTGGGCAACCCAACTGATGATATCAGACCCCAGTTTATCTGTGTGACTTCGGATGATTAGCCCCTCTGAGAATGAGCTAAATGGGTTTAGGTGAACGGATCTTAGTCAACCAAAATGATTAGCCAGTAATACTTTGCTGACCTTACAAAGAAGTGGCAGTCCGATACTGGCTGTATTTCTTTCTTAATGTAAAAGCACTAATTCTCAGGAAGTACTTTGCCCCTAATAGAATATGTCGGGTGCACTCTGATCAACTAACCAATATTACTTTGCTGACTCAAAACTGAGTTAATCCTCAAGTGTTACATAGGCTATACAAAGCCCAACGGTAAATCTTTTCCAATAAATTAAAAGCAGACCAAGTGTGAAAGGGGCAACAACCTCGCCCGATCAGTGATCTTTCCGTAAACTAACTAACTGTGAAACCTGTCGTGCTCTATTTGAAGTAATGGTACGTAGTGCTGCAGAAGTTGATTTTTAGTGACGTAATCTCCATTACTTTTCAAATCGTAAACCACATGTTACATCCGCAACGGGAAAAATTCCGTATGGGTAAGATTCAGAAAGAGGTGTCTCTTCGGTACTCATGAGTACTCTGTTCGACAAATCAATCAGCCCTATCACTCAGCTTTCAATAAAGGTACAAATTAACATGTAACTAGCAAAGAAATGAGATAGTGTCCAATACCGAGGTGAAACCTTTTCCTTCCTTTATGATGTGGTATCAGTACAGGAGGAAACGTTGCTTCGGGATTCACTAAGGGTTCAAGCCGATATGCCTACAATGAGAAAGAAGTTGGAGACAATTCATTGACGGCATAGGGAGTACTAATCACAAACCTGTTGCAAACGACAAAAGCCTCGAGAATGAAGGGTGCTGTTTCGGTCCTGTTGAGAGTATTGTAAGGATAGGGAACTCTTATCTTGAAACAAGTCAAAAAGGCAACTTGCTATATACAGGGTTCTTGTGGATTTGAACGATAGAGTAATCATAACTCTACGATGGTGCCTCAAATAAAGGCTAAGTACGACATGTAAGAATAACACCCCTGAATCAGGTTTACACTAGTATATAAAATCACATATATTTTCAAAGAAATCGTATGCAAATAACATTGTTGTCTAAAGGATTTTTAGGCGTTATTAATCAGCCCAAAAACAGATCTGTAGTATCTGAATGTGAGAGAAAATACCCAGAGGTCACTTAAAGTGACGGTTGCGTGGCTGTGGCCGTGGAGAAAAATCGTTCCTTTGGAAACTGGGAATGAGAAAGACTAGCAAAGGGAACTTTTCTCTAAGAAAGTATTATTAAGCAAATACAGTTTAATGGCAATGGAAGCAAATTATGTATGTGCGCCCATGACTCTGTCTGTGCACATGTGTGCTTGCATGCGTGTGTGCTTGCATATGTGTGAGTTTGTGTGTCTGTGCGATAAAGTGATGGTTAAGGCAATGAAAGTAACAACGTAGCAAAGAACTATTAAGTATAATATCTTGTTGTACTTAAAATATTTCTTAATACTTACCAATACAATTACATGGCAAAAAAACCAGTAAAGCTTTACTTAAGAAAATAAGTACAATTGCCTTAGATAATTACACGACGCTACGAGGCTTGGGTCGTGAAAAATGGTAACTTTAAGAGGGCACAACATAAAATCCACTCATTTTTAATATGAGCGCTAAGAAGACTTCTTTTTTAATTTGTTTTCGTAAATGAAAAATAATCAAAACCTCCGGAGTTCATATTGACTGACTTATTATTGAAATAGCTCGACCACAAGCATTTAAGTAAATAAATGATCAGTGAAAACAACTACGAATGAAAATGGAGTAATTGTAAGCCTCAATGATAATATCTATGTGGATAACTATGAAGGAACCTTCAACTTCAGGTGAGACTATCCACCACAATTATGCTATGCGTTTACTTACCACTGGATCATACTGCACCATTCATACCACGTCAGGATACGCAAATAGATAAAGGAAGAAAAAGAAAAGACGATAACAAGGGAACCATGTATCAGACAATATATGGCATGGTAGGGTTTGACGCGAAGTAATCACAGAAAGCAGACTGTCACTTGAAATCTTTTATTCACTTTCAGTCTATATTAAATTATATTACCTGCTGGGAGGCATGTAACAAAGAAAAGATAAAAAATTGCCATGCTAGTGGGTTGTAACAAGTACACAATAGTTTGCAGAAATTAAAGTAAACGTCAATATGCAAGTGCTTCAAACTTTCTTCCATATAAATCCTGAAATGTTACAAAAGATAAATAAATCCATCACCAACAAGAAGGGGTACAGAAACATCATATACGTTTAAAATTTTACAAAATTTACTCGTAATGCAAACTAGATCCCTGCTTTTAAAGCTCTGATTGAATAAACTAAAAAGGTATTGTTGCAAGAAGAGAAATATACGGCTTTTTGGCAGAGGGTATTACGGGAGGGGTGTAAAAGTTCCGAAAAGGGTTTTGCAATGCAATTTCATGGCCCTATGCAACTTTTTAAAGTAGATGATACAAAGGTTGATAAATCTGACCAGTTTTGTAATTGGCTTAAAAAAAAGTTACGGGGATGTTAAAGCACAGTAAATGTTTAAATGTTATGATTATCAAAACACTACTATATTGCGAGGAACAAACTCGATACCTGCACAAAACTCTGTATCAAAAATAAACATTCATAATTGCTGAAAATGTCTCTTACTATATTTATAATACCACCAGACGAAACACATTTGTTAATGAAGGAAAACCTCCACAAAATGAAATACTCAGACGGGATGATCGAAGATAGGAACCAAGCGCATATATCGATGCCTTTCCTGTTTGCTCATTGTATTCGTAATTAACAAGCTACCTCAGAAGTAGTTTTCTTGTGAAATGAGGTGTGAGACTACAAGCCAAGAAGTCCGAATTGGCCTTAAGCTGCTTTCCTGCATATACTATGTGGATACTCAACAACAAAAACTGTACAGCAGCACAAACCACTCTGCAGCAAGATAGCCCTCACGCAATTTCCCACAAAAATTCAGAACGCAAGGTCTAGCAGTAATTAAAACAATACAATTACTTGCTATTGCCCAGAATATATTTATAGATATTTTACGGTACCCCATATACATGCCAAGTAACCATACTTTTGGGAAGAATCTACTACAAAATGCAACTATAAAAGTATGGGGAAAATGTACACTTCAACACCATTTTAAAACTAGCATTCTGATTATATTTCTAGAATGAAAATGTCATGCGACTCTCTCCAAGTCGAGGCCTTCTTAATGTCCACAGGAAGTAAGTTCCGGAAGATTGAACCTGTATAAGAAAATCATCTTCCTTAAATTTCTTTTCGTACTTTAGGTAGAAAGACAAGGATGGTGTTGCAGCTACTTAGGTGATATTGAGAATACTCTCTTTTACAATCATGTCATACAGATCAATTGGGCCAATAACATTTAGGGTTGTACAAACTGCTTCCATTCAACTGCTTGCTA
>JAAAKL020005686.1:0-18959 GCA_010016065.2 Carybdea cf. marsupialis auct. non (Linnaeus, 1758)
AACGGCCGCTAAATCCTCTGCAGCACCACGGCTCACATCATCGAAAGTTATGACAAACAAATACTTCATGCAATGATTAGTTTAAAAGTTATTACAATACGTAAATACACTGTGAAATCTTCCCTTCCCTACTCTTCAACTACTTTAATGCCTTACTTCTTACCTTTTTGGGAAAAGATGCCTTTAATCTGGTGATTAAATTTTATTTCGATTCCATTGGCAAAATGCGGCTTAAAAAAGGTACATCGTATACATCGGAAAACACAGTACTTGGTAAAAAATGACTGATATCTCCATTGTAAAGATAAAAAAAACACTCATGCAACTAAACTAGACATCTTGGTACGAAATCCATAAATATCATGAGACACTAGACTTACTGGTCTCTTTGGTAGCAACTGTAAAAGAAAACAGATACTTACACTCATTTGCCAGTAAGGCTTGCAAAGCTTGAACTATTAGCCGTTCTTTGTTTTCTGCAAAGAGGGTCTGAAAATATAAAAATTAACTTGTTGGTAGAAAATTTGGTCTGAAGTTGAGAATGCAGTTACAACCATACAGTAAGCTGCCTGTTATACTTCTCACCATAAAAAACTATTTTCGTAATCAATTACTTTACTAGCATTCCTGTACTAAAAAGAGGTAAATTTTTCAGATTCATGGCCTTTATAAAGTGCCCACTCATCATAAAAAGAGAACAAAACTAGGAATTCCCTTTGATGTTTTCCCAACCACCTACTAATTCTTGGTAGCTCACATCGGTGTCCATGTCAGCGGCAACATATTCAGGTCGAATAACATACCAGATAAAGCAGTGTAATTATAATCTTCACACGTTGGGAATGCTTGAACTGCCTCGTTCATCTCAAACCACAAGTATCAATTTGGAATCTTACTCTTCAAACATGAGGATTGGTATTTTACAGACATAACTTACATCTTGCGTCACCGCGTGTAGTAATCCACTGTACGAAATGTTACTATTAAACCGACTAACCGCCTCGAAAAATTTACCTGAAAAAAATTAAGAGAGAAATCATGCAAACTAAAAGATAGACATATGTTTGCATATTAAAGGTCAACAACAACAACAACAATGATACTGACTTGACTCATCCTTCTTACGTCTCAGGTCTAACGGCTGACACTCACGCTAGCATACTGTGCACAGCAGTGAGATATGCCATAACATGCATGGAAAGGCTTTTAAGTTGCTTAAGGGATCTTTTTGAGGTTAATCTGCTTCCATTTATTAACGCGAAATCAACCCTAAGTTGTATATTTCGCCTAAAGCAATGACGAAGTGGCGGTGACTTTCATTTGTCTAACCGATGGCGATCATTGTATCATCACAAACAAAGTAAATACACATGTTAATCACCAGAAGAGTAAGAGGGGGTGCGACAGAAAAAAGGTTTACGTACACACATTTTCATGTGAAAACAGAAGAGTATGAACTAAGAAAAGAAAGAGAGTCGAAATTTGGTTGGGGGGGGGGGGGCGTCCCTCTGTTGCCATTCCCGAGGTTACTCCGTTGCATACAAACATGAAATAAGTACATTAAGAGGAGTTTTGACAAGATGTCACGGGTTGGGATGCAAGTATCTAACGGACAATTGTCTTAATAACAAATTACCAAAGTTGCAACTGCATGGGTGTCCGAATTGTCATTGTCTGTGCTCATTCCAATAAAATGTCTGGTTACTTAATGTTCGGCTGTCTGTTGCTCATGCAGATTTCTGCAGATGCTTCATTTCTTAGAAACAATAAAGCCGGCTGGCGATGATTCAGTAAATGTCCTACTAAACACGTATAATGCAAGTCTTAAAATTAGCATGTAACCCTTACTTCCCCCATCCCAGACCCCTATTTGAAGTGAAATAACATAGGAACAAGCACCGTGGTTGTGTTGTAATACCTCCCTTAAAATCTACAATACTTGAAAATGTTTTTTGCTCGTCCTAACTGTCGAACCAACTGCAAAGCTGAAAAATAACCTTTAAGGCATCACTGCTTTCGCAAACTTCCACCCCCCCAAATCAATGATATAACTCGAACAAAAATTCATTTTCATGTTGGCCAATAATGGCCATCTGTAATCTGTGAAACAAGTATAATAGCAAACGGAAAGAAAGAGATCAAAAAAAAGAACGATCAAATTACCCGGTGGTTGTGCTAAAAATCGAAGGTGATGACTTTCGACTTCTTCGTCTACGTGACAATACAAAGGTGACATTCGTAATCCTGGAAAACAAGATAAGTGCAGCTGATTAGTATTCTTGCAAAAAAGGCACTTCTCCCTCTGTCACCCAAACCTTCACCACTTGATGTCCCGAACTACACCATAAATCCCTAAAATGGTTTTATTGGTACCTAACCAATTTTGCAACTTCGTGTTTTCTTAAGCTGATTAGGTTCCAATATCTAACACCATTTTATGATGAAGACAATTCAAGGATTCTTAATTCGCGCAAACAGAAGATGACGTTACCAAGAAAATAAACACATCAATAAAACTAAAACAAACACAGAAGAAACAACAGAAATAAACACAGAAGTAAAACCAAAAAAACCCACGCAAAATAGGCATAAAGCAAAAATTCGTGAAAGCGTTAAACCACGTTTCCTTGTAGACTCTCCTCTTCCTTAACTCTTTTAATGAAAACCTTTTTGTTTCTTCGTTATCTAACAATGTTACATTACCATGTCTTAAACTACAATAAACTAAAACCAGCATCAAATAATTTATAAAATAAAAGCAGTTAGTTGCGTTAACTTGCCTCTTTTTGTTGGCTGCATTTTAACATGTACATCTTGATTTCCACTTGCACGAACGCCATCCAACAAACTAGCTAACAAAGCATCCCTGTAAATACAAATAAGTGAATTTGACAGAATATGACAGAAGCAATGTTACAACTATTATCAACAGCTAATCTTGCGACGATAATAGTAACATGTAGGGATGTATAAATGCTTCCATTGTACTTTGGCGATTGATTTCATAAGAACGAGGCCACTTTATGTCATGACCGCTCACAAAAGGAAGCTGTACACTAAGAAAACGTTGCTTTGATGTATACACTACTAAAACAGAATATAAATAACGCCTTTACAAAGTGTGTAGCATCTCCTCCCCTCCCCCCCCCCCCTCCGTCATCAATACTTCCTTAAAGGTAAGGGTATCGACGAGTAAGTTTGGAAATTTGGGACAGGACCCAAGGGGCAAGCCTTTCCAATTTGCGGAATCTAGCTCCAAGGAATATCCTTCACCAATTTTTACCAGTTGTATTTTATTTCTTTTTCTTTTCTATTATTCTACAACAACATAGACTAAACTCGCATCAACAAAACAGCGACTGGCAAGCAGCTTTGATTCCATACTGCACCTGATCCTCTTCCTCTTAATACGTTAAGAAATGCACAAGCACTCTATTATACAAGATGGGATAAATCATCATGATATTTGAAGGGCATACCTGTCAGTGCACTGATACTTCCGAATAGCACCTCTCATATATTCAATGGCGAATAACTGAGGATTCTCTGTGTATCGTATTAATGCGAATATCTGAAAATGAAAAGATGATGTACTAGACAACAACCTTCAAACCTTCCTCGTTGTACTAAGCCTAGTCTAAACATTTCCAAAGGACTTGATGAAATCTGCAAAACATGAAATGTCGCCGGCATAGCAGTTCCCATTTTGGTGTTTCTCTTTGGAAAAAGAAATTACATAAAATCCCTTCATATATTCTCTAACCATCACCTATGGACTACTGTCAGTCCTTCTGTCTGGCATTTTATCCCAAAAGCATCGACCGATGTTTACGAAAAGTAACGCAAATAAAATGGTAGTTGCCCGTGCTTTCTCGATCGTCAAAAGCGGGTTGTCTTTCATTCGAAGAGGGAGCGTGCAAACGTAATCTGAAAGTATTTTAAGTATTGCGTAGCTCCTCCACATTAAAAAATTGTTGACAACCCTTTCCTAACGCTTCCATCATATACTTAAGACTGAAACAAAATGCTGCTGTTCTGTTTCTAGGAGTCTGTAGAATCAGTGCGTTTCTATTTCATCATACTTTCAATCCATATTTAAAGTTAAAAGATTTCCTCAAGGGCAACCATTCAATCTTTTCAAACAGAATCAAGGTATACTGACGAAAACAAAGGCAAGTGCGATTTATGCTATAAACTTACTGTTGATAATGGTTGCACACACACAACTGAGTACGTTCCGATGTCCCTTTCAACGATACACGTTTCCGATAACGAGAATATTCTTGGCACCGGATCCTGCAGAAATGGAGGTCATCCAAAACATTATAACAGTAGACTTTATTAACATATCGCACAACTGATTCAGTGGTTAATACCAAAGGTTTTGCATCTTGTTATTTTACATGGGCCTCATTCTGAAAGAGGAGAACTTGGTTTAGTACTTCTCCATGTGAACTCCCTTTTACGGTACAAATGAGCATACACTACGAACTTCCAAACCCACAACAACATGGCTGCAACGATAGTACACAAAGAGAAAATTATGATTAATATTGGCCTTAACAGTACCAATTAAAATACCGAAAGATTGGAAGAGTGATCGAATGGAATGAGTCTGGCGTCTTAGAAGAATTCAGTAGTGATCAATTCCAACAGAAGTCCATTTCCGCCTTCGGTTCAATGTTTAAATCTTACATCCCTAGGCCCTTAAATCTACCTATTTTGATGAAAACAAAAACTCATATCATTTACCATAGAACTCGTGTTCAATCTACTAGGGTTTAGTAGTTACGACTTGTTTGGTAATTTTTTAATTGTATGTTAACTGGTACATTCTTTTCCGCACCGTCATTCTCATACCTTGATATAACACAAGATACCACTATGATTTGAGTTTGTTGTCATGTTAAGTACGTTAATAGGCCATGATTGCTACTCTTATTGGATAAGGACAAAATCATCTGTTACTATCGAAATGTATACATCTATACTAGACATTATATAAAGACATTACAAAACATTCCGCTATTGACCCTCGTTTTCTACAAACTAGGACAAATGGAATACTACCACACTTGTCCAAAGACAAATCCACGTGCAAAAGTTCCACCTACGGATCCTTAATCGACGTTTGATTGATGTTAGGGGCTTTTACTTTTTATTTTCATTTAGGCATTTTCTGTTGGGGTTTACATGGGGTCGGAGTATATGCAAAAAAACATAACAAAAAACCCCAAATGCTGTACAGAAACCTGTTAACATATTGTTGATTTCATGGGCACGAGAAGAAGCAGAAAGGGAAGAGCAATGTATACACAACTCACTAGTATAATTACAATACGAATCTGCTTAAATTACAACAAAAAATCACTCTCTCTCCCCAATATCCTGCTATACTGAATATCCCGGTTCCACTATGCCTCATATCCCTCTCTGTTTTATATCCACTCTACCTAACATCCTCCTGTTTAATATTGGTCTATCCATAACATTCCTCTACCTAATATTCCACTATTCTCTGGCTCATATTCCGGTCTGATATTAAGAAGAGAGGATAGTATGTCGGGATGCCGTTAGTGACATACTTTTCTATTTCTCTAGTTTCTATTCAAATTGATTTCGGTCTGTCTTACATCCCTCTGTTTAATGTTCTGCTCTGCTTTATATCCTTCTCTGCCCTCAACCCCGTTGTACCATTAAAAAGTACAAAGGGCTGAGGTGTTCTGTAAATTTAGTTATTATTACTGACGACTCAATGTATCACTTACCGGGCACCTTGGAGTTATCTTTTGGACTCTAAATTCTGTCAAGGAGGTGATGGACTCATCATCACTGTCAAACAAAACATACAAGCTAAAATAAACTTGACATCAAACTCAAATTTTGACATTCATTAAGGGTATCCATTCACGTTATCAGACAAATCTTAGGCGCCCGTCACATATTTGATAAAGTGCTTGGTAACTATCAAACATGAAAAGTGCAACTCAAAATCAGGGAAAGTGGTATGATTGGGGTCTACGCCTTTTCGCCGGTAATCAAATGCACTGCGTACCCTTTCTGATGTTAAGGTAAACCATTTCTCAGTTTTGTTGTTGCATGTTTGGATTAAGCCATAAGTGGGAAGGGAATCACGATGTTTAGATTAGGTCAGATCAAGTCAGATAGAATCTGATATCGTTGTGTACGCCTGGATTAAGCTGCACAGGTTTGCTCATATCCAGTAAGAGAAGGTGTATTTGCGATGAGCTGAACCACCCGAGGTCGCAACAGCATATGTTATGAAGATGTAATTTAGCTAATTATTCTCTATTGTTTGTATTATTATAAAAGGCTTGTTGCAAGAGTTGTAATTCAGTATGCGTATGAACTGTTTATGTAATTAGTAGAGCTTCTTATCGTTAACAAATACATTGGAAAATGCACACCTCGGTTTGGTTGATCCAGTACTCTTAGATATCGAATCTACCGTCTCCACAACAGCATATATAATATTTTCACTTGGTGATTGCATGCCTGAAGACATAAACTCGAGGTACATTGCAACGAAAACCAGTGAACTCGACCAGCGAAAGGTTGTCCATAACAGTAACATCACAAGCATACGTGGCACAAGAAAATAGGAAGGGCCATCATTCTAATGTATTGTCGTCTTCCTTCCGTTTGCTGCTGTCGCAGATGAGGTGAAAGCGGCGCTGTTTATGCCAGTCACGTCTTGGTTTATAATAGCAACACACTCGGTATGATTTTCACCTGAAAAACCCTGGTTTTTGTTTCACTTATCTCAAAAGTTATGCAGAACGCTGCTATGACACTTTCTTTACGTACATACCTGAATTTTCCAAGTCGATGTGACATAAAATCACTCAATGTAATCGGGTCTTTTCGTCTTCTGAAAAAACAAAGTATGAAATTAGCCTCCTAAACTGAAAGACATGGTGCAAATGGAACACTGATTGCAAAATATATTGCAATAAACATAGTAAAGTAAAGGAATAGAGATGGGCTGATATGAATGCTTTGAAACAAAACTTAACATTTAAACTTAAGTAATGCAGACTGCATTCGAAAAAACACGGCGAGTTACAGTATATGCATTCAACAAAAGTAATTGACTCTACTCCCATCAGGGACTACAGTATGCGACCAACGATTCGATGTTACTATGATATCGTCTTCCTTAAGCAATGCACACCTTTTCTCTCTTTTTTTTAAATTCTTCGCTCAATACAGGCAGGGTTGCCACTTTAAGGTATTGAGTTACTTTAAAAGGAATAGAAATAAAAGGTAAACAAAAAAATAGAATTACTGACAAAAAACTAAAGATTTTCAAGAAGATTGCGATTGACATTAGATTAAAAATTACCAAGATCTTAAGTAAGAGGAAAGCAGTCTGAAGAGAGAGAGTTCCAGAAATTGAAATCAATACACTTACTGAAAAAAGTCCAATATTGCTATTGCTATATACAGTCAACAAAAGAAAAGGCTTTCTTAACATTTCTTAGCATCAAGAAAATTCACAGGAGTAGCAACCTCATCTATGCACAACACTGTTTACCAATACAGAACTACTTGGAGGCGTATTCAAATTAAAATATAAATGTCTTACCTAATATTCAATCCAAGACAAGAGGTAGACATATCTTGAACCTTCTTGAGAATCTCTTCTCGTCTATCTGACGCCAGTAGATGCTGCAATTGACAATATCAGAAAGCATGTGAAAATAGAATTTCAAAACTGTGGAGATCTATATCATCAATTTTACAAGGAAGATATGATAATACAGCCCAACATGTTACGCTGTGACACAGGATCTGATCTGATCTGACATGACATGATATATGATTTACAGGATATGATATGATATGATATGATATGATATGGAATGATATGAAATGGAATGATATGAAATGATATGAAATGATATGGAATGATATGGAATGATATGAAATGATATGATATGGAATGATATGGAATGATATGGAATGATATGAAATGATATGGAATGATATGGAATGATATGGAATGATATGGAATGATATGAAATGATATGAAATGATATGGAATGATATGAAATGATATGGAATGATATGAAATGATATGAAATGATATATTATTTACGATATGACATACAATATGATATGAGATGACATGACATGATATAATATTATATGATATGATATGATATGATATGGCGCAGTATGATATGACATGGCACAATATGATATGACATGATATAATATAAGATATTCTACGTGATGTGTAACTGTCACTTAAAAGCTGCAGTCTATGGCACAGAATTGTTTATCATTATGCATACATACCAGTCTGCTAAATCCTCCATAAATGACAACAAAACCACCAGGATAATCAGATACCTAATTGTCATAGGAGAAAAATGACATAAATAAAGGTAAGAAAATTACACAAGAATTTGTATCATTATTAGATTTATGACAGTGGCATGTGTACCTACATTTTTATTGAACTTCATGGGATTTACTTTGCTTACTTTGCTTCTTAACATTTCAGTTTAGTTTTAAGGTACATCTATGTAATATAGCAGTGCACTTAAAGTTGCATTGGATGCTTAACATAAATCAAATGGATATAAGAAAGTTGATCACCTCCAGTATGATCTGGTTTTTGAAGAGTACCTCTGATACGAGTAGAACATTCTTATTATAGAAACTAGAGGATTCCTTAGCATTAATACCGCTAATCATATGTCACATCCTGCCATCTCTCTACCTAGCGCACATAAAAAAGTTGGAATTAATTCCTACAGTGGGAGGGCAGAAAATTGGTAAGAAAATTATGGCATGTGCTGGGGAGTTGGGGTCTTCAAAGTAGCATTTTACACTAGTCCCCAAAAAAGTCCTTAAACAGGCTCTCAGAGCCAAACTTTTGGTTCCAAACTCCCGTAGAGCACCCCTGATCCGCCTCTTCATTCTTCGGCAGGGAGTAACAAGCCTAAACATCACTCACTGAAACTTTAAATTCCATAGTTGCAAAATCAGCAATACCATTCCCTGACATACACACTACCAGCAGAACAGAATAGAGTTTACCATTATAGATAAACACTTGAAAATTTGTGCTTAGGCATATCCCTTGAAACTTAATTATTGCCTCTCAATATAAAATGACTTTCCCCCAGCTTTTGCAAGTTTCACGGTCCTTATTGAGCCTATGCCTATCCTTATGCATCAATTTGCCTAATGTGACCAATGGCCACATCAAGAGCATTGCTGATCTAGTTTTTACAGTAGCCCAGAATTATGGTAATTCCACTTCAGTCTGTACAGGACGTTGTACCTTGCACTCATCATGTCTGCTTGACTGGATTTGGTTCGAGGCATGAACCTCTACAAAATTACCTGCCTGAACCGCACCAATAAACAAGCAATAAACAAGCTAATAACATGAAAGAAGTGTGGATCGAAAGGATATAAATGATGACAATAATTCGTCATTAACAAATTAAAGGTGACCAGGAATGCTGCCTACCAGTGCAATGCCCTCCATGTCTTTGTAGTCATATGATGTTAACTTTTTACTTGTTGTAGGGTCCAATTGATCCAAGGAACAGGCGGTGACTTGAAGTGTAACTGGAATTCTGTTGTCACTCCAATGATGTTTATACCCATTGAATTTCTGCATGAAACAAAAGATGTTAATTAGATGTCCTGTGATCTAGAAGAGTACATGCAAAGGAGTTATGTATAGTACTAATCAACAACAACAACATCATATTAGTAAAATGCAGTGCAAAGTCTGTCACGATGCCACAGAATCCTTAAGGACCTACACAATCGGATATGGGATTCTCTGTAAATGAATCACTCACTTGCTGCATAATAACGCTATCATCATTTGCTGAAAGTAAAGTAATGAATGATTCAAGGGCATAGAAAATCAAAAATGGGCAAAAACTGGCAAACAATAATGACACTAGCAGTAAATCAACGAAAAGGTATAATTGCTGAAACACAGATGACCAGAGACAGAAATTGGGCTACTAGTAGAGGGGCAATGAAAGAAAAGAGAGCTACAAAACCCTGAGGAACTATAATTGAGAAAGATACAGAAAACATCAAGGATTAACAAAGGATGGAAAGGTAAACAAAATAGAAAAGGTTAGGAAAGGGCAGAAATGGCTAGTGAAAAGCAAATACTTGGCAAAGAAAAGGTAAAACACTGATTAGAGAAACACAAAGGCAAAAGTATTGGAACAGCAATGCCAAAGAAAAATAGGAGGCTTGGCAAAGGTACAAGAATGTCAAAAAGAAAAAACGAAGGAAAGACAGGTGATAAGAAACTTGTGATGAGAGAAGAGCAAGCTAAAGAAAAAAAGCAAAGGAACAGGAAACTGATGAAGAGTACCCAGGTATGCAGAGAATGACAAGAGACAATCTACTAGCGAAGACAACTTTTCACAATGCAAACCAATGAGCACAATACTGATAATAACATTTAACATACTGGTTCTGTCCCTCCTTTGTATTCTCCAAAAAGAGATCTCATTCTCTGCAAAGAAAAAAGTACGGAAAGCATATTAAGTCTCTATCAAATTATAGCAGAATCCTAATCAAAGTGCATTGACTGCTTACTTAGGTGCCTGAAGCTAAAATGCTAATGGGCAAGTGGGGCATTAAAGATGTATGACAATCTTTGATGCCATGGCACATCAATTTCCCTATAAAAAATACTTTACCTGGCTTCAAAATATAAATGTAAATGGACATCAGAACTTTAAGACTCTAGCTGACTTCTTAAAATGACAAATAAGCACAAAAATTCATAATTTTTAAAAAAATATTCCTATAAAATAAATGTTTCATGATGCTACTTACCAATCCTTCTGTTAGTACTTCTGCTCTGTGGTCAGTTGAAAATGTCATTGTTTGTTGCTTCTTGCCCTCTTTTCCTATAGGTATATAGATAATTCAATCTCTTTATGACATACTGATCACCATAAGAACACCATCTATAAAAGGTTCAAGCTTCTATCCTACTTTCAGTCAAAATTTAACAACCTCAATCTAAGTAAATGATTATATCTGGCAAAACTGTTCAGAAATACAAACATAACAATGATGGGAATAATTACCTTTCTTTACTGTAATGATGAATTCATTAGCAGCCTTGGCACTTGGACTGATTCCATAGAAATCACTATATGCCCACTAAAACATAAAATATTGGTTAATATAACATTACTTACTTAGCATCTTCATCTCTAGGAAATGTTAAGAAAACACAGGACAGAAATACTCTGCAGGAATCTGAATTTAAAAACTAGTACTACAACATCCAGTATGACACCTACAAAACAATGCAACACTAGTGGCATGCATATAAAACAATTGGTTCCACAATTTTGTTGATACCTCCACTGTGCAAACACTTAAAAAACCACTTGCCCCTAAAACTGCGCCTGGCTTTCCCTCTGCATATTTCATTTTTATATCTCATGCAAAAACCTCTCCTATTAGATTGATTTAACCACAATCTGCATACCCAATGTAGATATTTCATAGCTCAATACAGCTTTCTTGCGATAGCAGAACTGGTGACAATCCTGCCTGAAATTCTGTCTGTGTACCTATGGGTTCTTGTGACACCTATCCAATAGTACTAGTACATACCTAGAGTGTATAAGTATATATAGTATACAAGAATGCCATGAAAGAGACAGTACCTGAATACAATATCACTTTGTTCAACATTCATCACTTAGAGACTTGATGTGTATGACTTTGTTATACACATTTTCAAAGTGACTCATTTCTGCAATCAAGTGGCAGCAGATTATGAACTTTTGTCACATTTCTGCAGCTTTCTGCTATTTTCTATTTCACAAACACTGGGACTTTCATATTTATTGTATTTATTTATTTGACACATCAATATTTATACATGATGTTGTATTATGGCTTTGATTTAAAATTTGCAGTATCATTTGAATATGGGTACCCATTCAAAATATGTATGCAGTAATTACAATGGCCAATCAAGGTGTTTCTACTGATGGGCAAGTTTATTGTGGGTCCTAAACTTCTTACAATACAACATTTAAAGAGACACTTGTCCCATTGAAAGGCTACCAGGTTCTGGTGACAGAGCTATTTTATATTCCAATGTGTGGATGTTGGTGGTCGCTGTCTGATTTCATCAGGCACCATGCCAATTATATGCTTCTCATATTTTTCTTTCCAGTAGGGATAACCATAATCTGGGCATGTGTGGTTACCTTGCTGAAGAGACTGTTTAGTTTTGGGCTTTTTACTTTTTGATCTGTTGGTCCTATAAACTCTACCATCAGTGGAACCCACTAGGTTCACAAAACCAGTATTTAAAGCTTTCCTCCTGCTATTTTTGTATCTTCTTAACATTCCATACTACACTGAAATGTTTTGTAAGTGTACATCTATCTTCTGTTTAATTCACTAATTACAGTTGTTACTTGATATGTTGCACCACTTCACCTAAATTATTATCCAAGACATAAATCAGTCATACAACTACATGTATGAAAAGTATGCTCCAAATCTGACTATATTTACTCTATATTTACTACATATCTACTCTAAAATGAGGTGTGTACAAATGAGGATGGTTTCAATAAAACTAAATATAGAAAACTAGTCCAATGCTTGACAAATTATAGATTCAAAAAGTCTTAAATGAGGAAAATATGTTATGTTGACATTGCTCATCATTTTTGTCAGTTTCCATAAAGTTACGTTTTTAAAAAAGAGAGGACTTGAAATGATGTGTTTGAATAGATACTAGAGAAATAGAAATGTTTGTCACCAACAGGCTCAAACACATGACCCACACATTCATGGTGCACACTGTACCAACTGAGCTCATTATCAATGGGGTCACCTTGCTCAGTTGTTGGAGTACACACCACAAATGGTGACATACTTTTCTATTTCTCTAGTATATATTAAAACTTAAAAGTTCTATATGTAAGTTAGCACTGGTTCTATCAAATATGTGACAGCTGTAACATGAATAACACATGACAGTGCACAATTTTGAAGAAAAACAATCAACATTGCATCTCTTTTCGCATTTTTGCTGGCTACAATTGCTATAAGTATTACAAACTGAGTACATAAAGATTGATTGTGCTCAAAGTTATAAAGTTCTGCTTATTATAAACATATACAAAAAGGAGAAAAATGGTGCTCAATGTATAAAATAAACACAGGTATGTTTATTGTTATCAGCAAGCAGATAATCCTGCTATTTGCATACATAAAGTAATGCTGAGAAAACAATATTAATCATATGATCCTCTATGAAGATGTTTGGTATTGATATTGGAATGATTATCTACATACGATTTCTACTAAAGATACTATCAATAGTTTACGTGCTAATTAGACCTGTCATGTTCCAGCATGGAAAATCTTGCACCTATCATCAATGGCATAGAAAAGGGCATTAAAAAACAGAATACCATGCCAATTAAAACCACTGCAAGTTTCTTGATAAGTGTACAGATGTGTGTATTGACTTTGAGGCATGATCATATTCTAGTAAATGATACTAGTAACAAAATACAAAACTATCAGTCACCTGGTTTGTCACTTCAAGTGTTGTTGGATTGTAGGTGGTCACCGCCTTGGTTCCTATTGAAAAGATTCTCTTGTATCTAAAATGAAATGTACATGTCATTATAAGTACATGCTACATATACAGAGACTTATTCAAAAAATGTACATGAAACTTGAATACCTTCCCATTTCATCTCACTCATAGAACAGATTATTAAAGAAGTAGATTATAGAGTTTCCCACAAAAGAACACCTGTATAACAAAGGGAGTCAAAGTAATGAATTTATAGTTTTGAGATCATTGCCTGAAAATTGGCACTTTTTGTTAAGATTGTGTTCACTTCTCCGTGATTTAGTTCCTCCCCCCTCTTGCATGTAATTTCTTCGATTGTTAAACTTCTAGTATTGTAGATTCCCTTTGAGTTGAAAGTTCATGACCATTTTTTTATGTTGAATTAATCCTTCTTAATCTTCCTCCATCATGACTAGGCATCAAACCTAAACACTTTTCCTTTCAGCCATAAAAAAACCCTATAGTTAGCAAAGTGCATGCATCAGTATGCTTCTCAAGACACTGCAAACCAAAGTACAGTATATTCTACATTAAACAAATGTTTTTAAGTGTGTTGCTAATAGTTATTATTGTCAACCAACAGAGTTCTCAACATTCTTGCTTGGCTCTTAAGCTTGGCATTCAAAAGTCAGCAGGAAAATAAAATGGGATACTATTGACAGTGCAATAGAAGATCCTGGCCATTAACTGAAACCATTTTGCTCAAATGAGGAAGGCAAAGAGAGGCCAGGACTACCAGACTGACAGGTTCTCCACTGACCTGATGGAGCCCCATAGGAGTCACATCCCTCCATGGTCATAAACATAAGCGGGCTCAAAGCTCATAACCTAAGGGTTGCCATGTCAAATTACATTTAAGGTAAACAAGAGCAAAACAGACCAAAGCCAATGTTTAAGTAAAATGATCATGAAATCAATGAAAATAATATCTGACAGGAAGTGAAAGTTTTGGTAACACAGCTACCACAGTTTTAGTCTACACCATAAGCACTACTATGTTCAGAAGACTTGATTTTGGTTACTGGTCATGTAGCTTCAGTGCTACAGACAATTCAGGCATTTTGCTTGGCTGAAACTTTCATAGCATTGTTTGTTTATCACTTGTTATGCATTAGCTTCTTTATGTCTATATGGTAACTCTAGTTTTTTGAAGGAAATTTTTGGTTTTAACATATTTAACTGTAACAAATCAAATAAATTGTGACTTCTTGTTTAAACCCCAAACATTTGTAATGTCACTTCTTCACAGTACTTACATTACACACAAGTTTAAAAATGAAAATAATGGTTTGACTGCTTTAATATTACATGAAAGAATGATCTATGTTGATATTTCTCAATTCTATTTCACTGTTACTAGGATATATATTCAGGAAAGAGGCCATAAAGACAATTCAAAACATCCTCCACAATATCATCAAAACAAAGAAGTGGCCTCTTTCCATTTCATAATAGCACCTTCTCTCCAAGTAAAAATAATTCAAAAACACAATGGGGTCTTAATAACATTGTTTAAAGATCTACAGCTTTTAATATTACTATTCAAAGCTATGTAGCTACATTGGGAGCTAGATTACATGTTGTGATGCCTAATCTTTTTGAGGCATGGGTGACTGACTGGTTCAAATGGAATTCTAGTCCTGATCCTGCTGTAATATCCTTTACCTTGCGTTACCATACCAATGTGAGAAATTAGGATTTACTGTGATTTAAAGGAGGAAAGTTTTATGTGTAGCTGTTGTTCACAGCTGATCTGAACTATTGAATAAATATCAAGCAACTTTGAGCACATCTGTGTAAATACTGTGTACTTCACTTTACTTTGTGGAAAATCCTGGCAAGAATTTCAGAATGGCAAATCCTTACTTCAGTTTTGTAATATTTACTAAGCAATTTCATGTTTTTCTTATTTACGCCAAAGCATGGTGTTCAGCTCCAAAGAGGAGTAAACATAGGTCCTCCTATTCTTATTGTGCAATAGAACCACAGCTACAAAATATAATTATCTCCAAAGTAACAAGAAGATGAAAAAAATCCTCTGATCGACAGCGATTTAAGAGTAAGCACAGTTGGAAAACTCAATTATCTTGTAGATATGTCAATGGTGGCTACATAAAATTTTTCAACCATTGACAGTGACAACTTTTTCATTTATCTTTGCACTAAAATTTTGTGGATACATCAGCAATAAATATGGCTATAAATATATGGAGGGTAATTTGCTTGCTAGAATTGTCATGTGGCTGTTGATCAGTTTGAAATTTCTGATCTATAAGGGAAAATCTAGGCTAGGAAGGGAAGTGTAAAAAAGACAAATTTCCAGATACAATAATAAAACGCTTTGTTAACATGGTATCAGTTGTTTTCATACAAGAAAATCAACTAACTACTTAATCAAAATAGAAATGATAATCACTGCATTTCCTTATATTGATCAGATAGTCGTCTGTCCAACACATGGCATTACTATGCTCACAAAAATGTACGTCTTATGTGAGTAACTGTCCAGCAACATCTGACTGATGGTTACTACTGTGTGAGCCTAAGAGTAGGAATCGTCATCCATGTAAAAACAATTTTTGTCAGGCGTAGGAGCTAGGGTAGCAGAGTTGGATAGTACTCCCACTCGATCTGCTCAATGAAAGTTAGTCCTAGGTATTGTTACATTGAAACATTTATATCTTTTCTCTTCTTGTTTGTATGCCTTATATAAAGAAAGGGGACCAAGGAGAAATAAACTGTAACATACTAATGCACACCAATCTGGCTTCCTAATATACCAACTCCACTCCCACTTCAAGTAACAGTCTAGTCCCCTTTGACTGGATAAAATAACACACATACATTTGTGATTTCAAGCGCACTAGCCCAAACAAATATGTAATAAAGTATCAGGACTTAACACATCCTTAATATCCTAAGGAATGTGCTTAACAAACACTGAATTCCTGATTGTAATAAGCACAATTGTCTTCAAAGAAACCAACGTGATTGATCATTCAATCTCCATCTTGGCAACGCATGTCCTATTTGAAAACACAGCGAGAACGGACACACCAGATCAGTATTACTTACTTCCCTCTCCACGAATGTTTCGTCGTGAAAAACGACGCCACATCTTCATTTCCCCAAGTAGTCGCCATCTGATCTCTATCAATGTAAACCGTGACACTTGCAACGCGATGCGCCGCCGCAAGAAGTTGCAGCTAGTTCAACACAGCTATTTCTTTCGTGGATGATTCCCAATATTGCGGCAACTCTGGAACCATCATTTCATCTGCAAATCCAGCTGAATCGCAAAATGGGCAAGATTTACCTCATGTTTCGGTAAATCTGCGATGTTGTTGACAACTATCTTGATCTTCTTCTGCAAGCAGCACTTCATTCACCTTGCTAACTCCTGATCATCGGATTCCCTGTAGCAGTATTCCATGTAACATCACACAGATCCATGATTGCTGATGGAACTGCCCATGCACACATAGGGGGCGTGTTCAGGAAGTGCTAGAAGAAGATAACATGATAGCAGGGAGTTCTGAAACTGACTGTAAGACCTAGGACAACGAAGGCGAGGTAAGCTACTTTCAAACAATATATACTAACTTCTTAAAATAGATAATTTAAACGCTAAATATTTTCTCGGAGTATAGAGAATATAGCTGTTTCGCGGTTGGGAACCAGAGAAGGGTCATACTCACAAGTAGTACAAAGTGAAGATAATCAAATATATGCATTCGAATAAAAAGAAAAAGATAAAATATAACCCCATTCTCTAGATGAGAGGCAAGGAGCAAAACTTTCTTGGATTTAATTTTATGTTATAAGACGAATTCTACAAATCTAGGAGTTTTTTGACCCTACTGTATTTCTAATGTCAATTATTCAGGACTGCCGTAACTAAAAGGTGTACAGTTTAAAAACGGTTACTTTTCTAGCCTACAGTATATTTTTGATTCATTTATGAACCATTTTCTCACGAATTGAAATGCCTTCAACAGGAAAATAGGAAATCAAGTAGGGCTTATTCAAAACTGTACCATGAAATTTTCAGCTAATCTCTCCTCCTTTGTTTATTTAAGTAAATATTTTGAAAGACTATGAAAATCGTTACTGTTTAAGAAGTTTTGTATCACGAGTAACAATAGAATAGAAAGAAAACCAGGTTTGTTAATGATACACTTGAAAACATAAATAACCTCAAAAGCAGGATAGAAACTCTCATTGAAAATGGGTTGTTTATTGGGAAGAGGGTATCCTATGCAATCTGTTTTGTTACTATAGTAATTTACAGGAGAACTGCTGAACCTTATTATATTTGTTAAAAACGAAGAAATTCGAACTGTAGTTGTCTTGTGCCCCCCTATACCCCCTATACTCCTATGGTTTGCTCTGCTTCGAATCTAAACGCCGGATAGAGCAGATATAAGGATCATTTATCTTTTAAAACCCTACTTTTGCAGCTGAAATGCAGGGCAAACAGGGAGCTTAATTGTTACGCAAGGCTAGAGAGGAACAAGACTTTTAACGCAAGATATTGGCAACTACGCTAGAAATGCTAATATTGCACAACTCTACTTGTGATGAGGCACGATCGTTCATATTGTATGAAGGTATGATAAAACTTCCCGAAGTGTTCGGTCAATTAGCAATCATAAAGCTAGCAGAATAGAAGAATCAATAGACTCTCATCACCATGCCATTAGTCCTCTCATAACAATCCGCAACTCAGGGACTAATTACAACAACTCGTCTTACAGCAGAGGACACGTTTACTTATATTTATTCCAGTACTGCAACAGTAAGTGATGCTTACTGAGGGCATGAGCTTTTATGAATCAGTTCCTTCATAGCATGACTTGCAGATTGATGTATTAAGGGTCGATTGTGAATCCTGGAAGGGATTATAAATTCAGATAAGTTAAGAAATTGTGGAGTCAAAAAAAGAACTTCTTTAAGAAAAGCGATGATGGACAATGTTTATTTGAGACTGTTGCTCAAAAAGTTACAAATGAGCAGCAAACCCTACAGGGGGATTAGCAATGATAAAAGAGGATAATGCATAAAACATGTACAATACATTGCATAAAGATGTAATATGGAGTGATGCATTATTATGTTTGTCTCTGAATAGGCACCAATGTTGCTTAATTATTCTCTTGTTTAAACTATACAATACTTGACTAATTGGTTGCTCGCTTGAATCATTGTTTCATTGATTGCATCTCGTCAACATATCTGAAGCGCAAGAACGGCTTATAAATATAATAAGAAAGTATTTTGACTCACCAGTCCAGAATGGATACTTGCAATA
>JAAAKL020005687.1:0-18957 GCA_010016065.2 Carybdea cf. marsupialis auct. non (Linnaeus, 1758)
GATCTGCACGAAATAGCAAAAACATTTTAGTACTGAAAAGCTTTTTTCGTCTGACACTCCTCAGAGTACACAAGCGTCAGAAAGGAGATAGGAAGAAATCAATAAAACGTATACCAAAGTTTCTATCTCAATGCTGACGATTTGTAATCTGAGGAGTGTCAGACGAAAAAAAATTTCAGTACTAAAATGTTCTCGCTTTTTCGTGTGCAGTTTTCTTCTTTATTTGTACCACCAACAAACTGCTCCGTAGATCGTAAACTAAAAAATTTATACCGATAACTGAAGGACAAAAAGGTACAGGGCTTAGTTGTGAGATTATCATACTGTTGCCACACAGCTCAGTTTAGATCGGGCGGCGAGTGCACCTTTTAATCATGGTTTTTATTGGAAACGTATCTTATATTTTAAGATCTAATGAAACGTTAAGAGGAACGCAACCACGTTACTAGCCTATCAATATGCTAAATCTTTTGTCTAGGGTTCTAAGTAAGAATTTAATGTTAGAAATAATAAGTGTTGTTTTTATTTCTTCTAATATGGTACATTATAATATTATATCTTACTATATATAGATATTATAATATACAATATTAGAAGAAATTATATATGTCTAATACATCTTCTGATATTAAATACATCGTAAAGGCATGTTAACAGTAGAGCCATTTGAGATTACATTTCGTGATTTTTACGCCGAGCAAACCTGACCATCTACACCCCTCCATCCCAACCGTCAGTATAAAATAAATACTGGAATTCGCCTACTTTTGATACCTATTCTATTCATACGTCACATGATAGGAATTGCTGGGCGGTACCATTTGTAGATGTCAACTGTGGCCCATCAGTGAAATGTACAGAACTTCAGAAATTTAAAGCCTCATTTTTACGTTACCGGATAGCTTTTATTACCGGAAAGGATTTGATACCAGATAGCATTTGATACCAACTAGATCTTTCAGTTATAGGATGCTCGGTAACTTTTGGCTCTGGACAACGTATCAGGCTCCACATTTGCTACTACAGAATTCACTTAGTGGGCAGTGAATAACTTACGGTACCAGCTACGTGTGGATTCATAATTCCATCTAGACATTTCTCTGACTCTTTCTACTCGGGATTTTTTTATAGTGGCATGCTCAATTTCGAGCGTAGCCTACTAAGAATAAGGAAAGAAAAAATCGGTGCCATGATTATTTGATTTTAAGACATCTCATTCTGAAAGGAAAAAAGTAGTAGGAGGAGCTATACCAGACAGGCTTGTATTACATGATACCCAAAGGATATCGGATACATTTTTGGTACCTTTTACACTAGCGCACGTACTTTTGCTAACAGAAGTGTACCAAATAGCTTTGGGCACAGTGCAATTAAGACATCTGGCACAAAAACTATCGGGTATGGTCTAATTAAGGCTTAAATTACTTCCAGATAGATAAATGTACTAGTGATAGCCTCTTGAAACCTTGACTATCTTATCAAAAGCAGTCTATATGCGACATGTGTTTTTGCAGGGAGGGGAGTATAGATGGCGTGACGAGGGTCCTGTATATCATTCGACCTACCGCTGGCATCATGGCCTGCAATGGAACTCTTACAAAGGTAAGAAACACCATACTCACTTTCATAAGTCATTAATAGATTTCATATTCTCTTTGTAGAGGCATTGCGAAAGGAATGAACATCTTGCAGTGCTACAATATTTTCATTCCTCGAATATAGTGATCGGAATATCTGTTAAGTCGTATTGTTGGAATACGCTGGACAAGTTCCTAGAGAATGCTTGACTAGCTGCCCTCTAACCAATACCGCACTTTTAAAACCTTACAAGTTTTAGTGCCTGGAGAAGATGAGGGCGCAAGTAGGCACTTGCCAACCCAATTATCTACTCTCACTTGCAGGTAAAGCCATCGTAAAGTGCAAAATAGTTAGATCTGGCAGTCTTCCATAAGGGCATTGCCTAGTAACCCGTTACCCCTAAATATGAAATGTACAAACAAAGGTCAATGAACATTGTGAAACATTTGTATAAATCAAGCTCAAAGTCTACTCCCGCAATACGACCGACTCTTCGCTGCCACTGATTTTGGGGGACCTCAAAAAATGCTGCATTGGTATTGCTACAGCATTTTGATGCCTTGATGCAATCGTTTGGTACATTTAATATAAATCCTGAGAATTTTGTAGTGGAGCCTATATTTTTACCGTCTATCCATTGTTTTCAGATTGTCCCCCAGGATTATTGAAAAAGTCACCCAAGAAGCCACCTAGTCTTAAAATATGCAAGGGCCAATGCCTCGACGTTGATATCGATGAAGTGACGAAGACTAACTGCAAATGTCCATTAACAAGACCCTTTTTCCAGTACAATAAATGTTATGCCGCATCCGAATGTCCGATGGTAAGTACAATGGCCCTTGAGTGAACATATTGTCTAACTGCAAGAAGCAAGATAGCCTGCTTTCGTGAGGTATAGCTAATAGCGTATGAAGTAAGGGATAGGGAGGGAACGAGTGTATACATTTTGAACACGATTCTGCTTGAGGGAAGGGGATTTAGGAGCCCCCTAGCAAACTTGTGTATACCATTTTACGTTCGTTCTGAATTTTACTTTTACTGTATCTGTCGTCAGATAGCAGTATTTGGATGTGCAGATATTTAGCAGATTTGCTTAAATATCTTCGTTTGAAAAACTGTACTGTCTTCAATAATTGACCACTAAAGGAGCCACAAACGCCTATTTTCAGGTTCAAGTTTGCCATTTTAACAAGGTCTTCCTAAATGTAGAACCTAATGGTGCTTTGATCCCTCGTTTATTGGTGCTGTATGCAATGAAATGAACGACAAAAATGCTAACATTTTGCTAAAATGTCATGTTGATTAGTCTTGATCGTTCACCTTAGTAGATAAGAATGCTCATATCTAAGGTATTTTAAATCATTTTAGCAGTGAAGGATATTGTTCAAAGTATGTTAAACGTCAGTACCGTTTTTCAAGGCATTGTGAAGTTACACAATTGCTTAGGATAAAACGCCCAAGCAAAGTAGCGTTCTACTTCTTCTATGTACCATATCCTTTCAAAATGTCGGTGATCATGGTTTTCCATAGTACTGTAATGAGCGCCTTTCTTAATTCTTGGCAGCTCTGGGGGAACTCGCTGGCAGCGCTTACAGATCGTCCACAATAATGACAATAAGGCTTGCTGTTGCCACGGTATATTTATCTGAGACCTATGACTTCGCTCATAGATCTTAGAGCTCTGTCACACACACAACACATAAATTTCAATACACTGAACATTTATACCGAACTACTACAGCCAATCAAATTACGTATAAGACAGGAAATGGAGAGTGATTGGTTAGTAAAGGATCTGTGTGTTGTTAGTAGATTTGTGTTAGTTTACTATTTTATAATGGTTACGCTACGTGTCATTTCCATTACAGTACTCTGTCTCTGGCATTTCCCGGCAATGCCTGCTCTTTCACATCACCTTGTTTATATTTTGTTGTCCGCTCTGCCATCCATTTGCTTATACTTGTCAAGTATGTTAACCGTTGCCTTCCTCTGCTCCTCTTGTCTTCTATGCGGCCTGTAAGGATTAAATTTTCCAGAACTTCCTTCCTCATTCTGTGTCCCCAAAACTGGAGCTATCGTTTTCTGACCATCGGCAGTACTCACTATACCGATCGCACTTTCCTCGAAACGTCCTCATTTGTAATGTTCTGTCCATGATATTCCCAGCACTCCTCGATAGAACCACATCTCTGCGGCTTGTAGTCTTTTTTTCATCTGTGACCAGATCGTCCAGGATTCACTGTCGTATACAAAAGTAGACATAACGTAGCAGTCCAATACTCTCTTCTCTGTTGCTATTGGTAACTGCCTCTCCTTCAAAACTTTAGTCAATTTCTGGAATACATCTTTTCCTACTGCTGTGCGTCGTCGGATATCAACATCGCATTTTCCATCCTCTGTCAGCGTACTACCCAGATAATTGACCTTGTCCACCTGCTTGATTTTCACTTCACCGATATGTATATCACACCTTGGGCTGTCTCTTTTGCTTGTGATCATACATTCTGTCTTCTTCCAGTTGATGGTCAATCCTTTCTTATTGCTTTCTTCGACTAATTTCTTAAGCAGTTCTTTGAGCTGTTCTTCCGTATCTGCCGCTAGTACAATGTCATTTGCATAGCTCACATTGTTGATGTTATGTCCACAAATCACAAAACTTGGCAAACCCTCCAATTCCCTTACGATTATCTTGCTGTACAAGTTAAATAAGTTCGGTGACATAACACATCCCTGTCCTCCTCCTCTTTGTATTTTGATGTATTTGCCTAAAGTGCTCTCAATTTTCATGCATGCGGTTTGTTTGTATGACGAATGATCATAGAGGAATTTTTGAAAAATGATAATAGAGGAATTTTTGAAGAAAAATAATAGAGGAATTTTCGAGGAAACATAACAGAGGAATATTTGAAGAAAGATAATAATTGTGTTTTTAAAGAAAGATAATAGAAGAATTTTTGAAAAATGATTATAGTTGAGTTTTTTAAAGAAAGATAATAGAGGAATTTTTGAAAAATAAATAATAGAGGAATTTTAGAAGAATGATAATAGAGGAATTTTTGAAGAAAATAATAGAGGAATTTTCGAGGAAATATAACAGAGGAATCTTTGAAGAAAGATAATAATTGTGATTTTAAAGAAAGATAATAGAAGAATTTTTTGAAAAATGATAATAGAGGAATCTTTGAAGAAAGCTAACAGAGGAATTTTTGAAGAAAAGATAATAGACGAATTTTTGAAGAAAGATAGCTGAGGAATTTTTGAAGAGAGATAGAAGAATCGAGGTCCAATTACCATGAAAAGTTACGTTAAAGGCGATATATGTTTATATAGCTGATTTCTTGATAACAAAATAGAAAACACCTTCTTGAGATGGCCAGTGATACTGTTGTTGACTGTCTAGCCAGGAGAGTCACGACGTGCCCCTGGTGAACAGATATATAATCGATTTCAATTGAATGGTCTGCTGCATGATATTTTGAATTTCTTAAGTCGCGAATGGTAACACAAATATCGGAGAAATGATAGTGGAAAAGAGGAAAGTACGGTTACCCTGTACTCAACGATAGTAAATGTGATCAAATATTACCATAGATGCTGTATACTAATCATCAAGAGGACTTTTACTTTAAGTTATAATTCGTAGCAACAAATGGTAACTCTGACCCTTAAATTTCCCTCTTACCTCAATAATCATTTTAAGACTTTTAGCATATTCTTAATTAAGATAACACAATACTATAATAACTCACGGAACTCACCAACAAGGATGCAGACCAGAGATCAGGCCATCGTTTACAGTATTCTCCGTGGCATACCATAAACTCAAAATCAACTAACTAGAAACGTTACTCAACATGAAAGAATATTCTCGGGCTGTCGAAAACGCAACATGATCTAAAATATATGAGAGGCGAAAGGCCAGAGTGAGAATCCCTGATCTCCCTGTGCAGTCAGAGAATATGTTTCCTAATCTCTGGTGCAGTACACAACTTAAAGTTGATTGATTTTACATTATTTTGTGTTATATCCAAGGGCTGGTTTTAAGGTATGGCGGAAACCCCAGGAATCCGCGCTCAAGAAGGGTCCCGCGCTTTCACCTCAGAAAATCTGTTTACATCAATTTCTCCTTTTGCAAAAAGCTTTTTCAGTAATTTGAGAAAGGATGAGGAATCACAACTAACCACACAAATAAAACCAGAACACATTTTATCAAAAAAGTCAAAACCTACATATTTTTAAGAAACGGCTGTCTGTGATTTTGATCGTATTCGATGTATACACACGCTGCACTTCACATAAAAATTATTCCACACGATAAGCACTGTGAAAGCCCCATATTATCTGAGCTTTATGGGGTGAGAAGATACTGAAATTAATATTATTCTTTAATATGGCCTCGCGTCGGAAAAGTGCCGTGGGCCGAACACGTCAGAAAACCACCCTTGGTTATATCTTTAATTTCTTGCTATGTTTCCTGAGCATTGCATATTATGATAAAATTTGTTTTCTTTTTTCATGTTTTAGAAAAATAAAGATTTTGTTAGTAACAAATTTGGACATGTATTTTTACTTGCTACATATGTTCGTGGTGATGGCGTTGCATACGGTAGTCATTTCTCCATTTTGAATAATCCAGCTCACATGTACCATGCAATCGTTGAATTCAGAGCGGATAGAAGATGTGTATGGGCTGCAAGACGTTTCAGAAATGAAGGCCAATACACCCTTAGATTTCAGGTAAAACATACGACCGCAGTAGTAACACTTGTTCATCATTTAGTACATTTTCTCACCGGAGATGAAATGGAGTGAGGCGAAATTTGCTATAAGAGCATTTTCAGGTACTCACTTCAGATCCTATGGCCATATAACTGTGAAAGTAGGGTGCTGATAATACTGAAATGTTTCTGAGAAGTTGTGTGCGCCCGTAAAATAGCACATGACCTCCAGTTATACTTTTGGGGGAGCCCAAATTTCATCTGTTTCCCCGTTTCCTACACAGTAGCGGCTTTAAGAGATAGCCGCCCGGGTCATCGACTGGGATTTGGCGCTTCAACGCTAAGAACATAGACGGTATATTCGTGTATTGATCTCAAGGAGGAGAGTGGAACATTTTAATCGTTACTTATTGGAGGAAACACAATCACCCAAGATGGCAGCACGATTATGCTTAGACTGCCTTCGATTCATGACGTCATAGGATCCCGCAAATGTTGTTCGGCCCAGGGTTCTTGGACCCTTCAAAGCCGCCACAGCCTCCGCATGTATTACTAAAAACAGAGGTATAAAACCGGTTTCAGTTGGACGGATTCTTACCATAAGAGTTATAGGATATATGATGAGATCACAATAATTTTTGTCAACCTTATCGACTTTAGACTTTTCATGTCGTAGTTTTCTCTCGTGTCAGTGCCAAAGGTGAAATTCTCTAGTAAATGAATGTATGAGACAAACTTTCTTTTGACACTTTTCTCTTAGCCAATGACTGCGTGCAGAATAATCCGCTGCAATATTACGCGCTTCAGCTTTACTTACATTTTACACTCAGGTTAGTGCACTGATCTCTAAAAAACACTGGATCGAGCATCTTCCGTCTGAAAGTGAGGTCAGTCGTTAGACGCCATTTCATTCCCCATCACATAAAGCTTAAAAAAAATGTTTCGCAACATTGCGGACTTTCCCGCGCTATTTTAACTAATGGGGGCCAGTGCTCGTGACTATACTTTTTCGTAGTTGGAAACAATGGGAAGCTAGATCCATTCTTTTTTAGGGATCAGTGGGTTAGTGTCGTTCTGGCAGAGATTACTGGGTGCTAAAGTGTTATTATTGAAGACCATTTAGTTTCGTAGCCTCATTTTGACAAGAAGAGAATTGGATATGAGCTCTGAATACTCTTTCTGGGCCGCTTCGCTTGCCAAAACACTATTTCAGTTTTCATAATTTTAAGAGGTCACAAGATTGTGTTTACTGGTAGAAAATAAACTGAAAAATTATGCAGTTATCATTTTAAGCTACCTATTCCGTCGCCCTCTTTTGTCAAAGAGACAGTATTGTCGAGAGTGAGACGGTCCAGCAAAAGTTTTAAACCTTATAGGTCATATTTTGGAGTCGAGAATGAAGCAACAAAATTTAACGCTGGAAGAAGTTCATTGGTCTATGACATCACGTTAAAAAGACTTAAATAAAAACGAAGTAGGACTTTGTTAATTAAATTTTGAAACTTGTGTGTCTATAAAACTGACTGAAAATGAATGACAAATAACATCTAGATCAAAGTATAGACATAATACGCGGAACAACAAGAGCGACTTCAGTTGGGGTTGGGGATAAGCTTGCATGCCCAATCCAGTACAAGAGCAGGAATACCTTTAGTATAAACCTCAGTGGGGACAGTATAGAGAAGAGGGAGGGAACTGAAAAGCAATCAGCGACCACCATGGCTAAGGCTAAGGGATAAAATGAAATCAAACTCCTGAAGAGACTAGCGATAATTAGATTTGAGGTTTCATCTTTGATTATTTTCCTTTTGTCCTAGGGAAGTATCAAACTTCTTGATTTATTAAGCGTGACTGGATCAACGAACAGAAGATTCGAAGTTCTTTATTCGAAAGTTGACGCCCTGAGGCCCTCTGCTGTGATTGCACCAAGGTGTAAGGTCTGTAGGATACATCACGTTTTTTGTGCACTTTCTAATAAAAATAGTAATTTTCTTTTCCTGGAGGGGATAAATGGTTAAAGATATAAAGATAAACTGCATTGTACAAGGGAATACGGCATTTGTCTTTCCAGGCCCTGTATATCGTATGATTTGTTGGATACAATGGAAAAAATGTTGAAATGAAAGAATGTTGATATGAAAGAATGTTGAAATCTTGGCAGCGATGTACATAATCGAGTAAAAAGGGATGCATATCCCCTGCGATTGTAACCTTCTTTCATGTATGAACACTGCAGGGCTTATGAGAGCCAGCGAGACACCCAATGTGGGAATACCTATCATGGGGCTCCTACATGCTGGACAATGAATTTTCTGTGCAATATGATGTTAAAGTAAAGATAGTATTTGACAGAAATTGATCACTCAAACTTATCCACCGATTAAAAGGTGGTCTCTGGATCCAATCCAAATTTTTTTGAACCAGAATATACTTCATTAATAGACATTCTGAATGTGAATTATTTACGATTTGTACCAAACTGTTTTCGTGCTATAATGTACGATATGTACCTTATATTAAGACAGTATCTAAGTGAAAACTGTTTATTGGATTACAGTTATTTACATAGATACATTTATGGAAATGAACAAACTATGGTAGTGTTCAACAAATATGTTTTTCTGATGAAATAGGTTAATAAGTGAGATAAAGTTAGACAGCGCGTTATTTTGTGGGTTTTTTCATCTACATGGTACAATACAGTTTACGCCACCTAGATGAGCCTTCCCCTCTGTGACACAGGTGACTTCAGGTCAGTGAAGCTTAAGGGATGAATTCAAATATGTATGCCACCCGATTGTGTGAACTGCTTCAGTTTGGTCCTGATGGTGACCCACGATAATGGGAGTTCCACTATACATCATGGTAAAGACTGTTAGGTATCATTTTGTTATTAGTTTGTTATTTTCCTAGGAATTTGGAAACGATTCCTTTTAAGGCTCTTTCAGTAAAATCTTGTTTGAAAAGGGGCTGGTGTGAATTAAAAAATGTCATTCCAATCAATAGGCAGACAAATATTAAAGAGTTTATCAAAACTATCTTTTCAAGGTAATAGTTAAAAGGCTCTTGGATTTGCGCCGCTTTGAAAAACCGGGATCATATCCACGTCACCGGAGGTACTTTCTGTTTAAACACCGATGCCATTTCTTCATGTCGCATGTACCAAGCAAGTGTCCAGATTTCCAGGAGGTAAATACTTTTTAACTTGTTTATATTTCCATCCCAAAATGTATTTCCCTCTCAATTTCTTCCAGGCTTCACATGATCTCAAGCTTATTGTCAGAGGTCCTTCATGGAAGGTCACAGGGTTAAAATGGGTTCTCTTGATAAAACGAGGGAGAAAAAAGACACTTAAATTCTCTCTTAATCAATCTATAAACAACTGTCACGAGACGGCGGTTAAATGGTTTCTCTTTGTACGCACAACCAAAAGGTGATAAGTAGCCAATACATCGTTAACAAATCCATCATTAAATACCGTACTTCCTCTAATAAACGCCGTGGCTTTTATTTAAAAATCCAAGTTTTAGGTGAGACATTTATCAAAGGGTGGCGTTAATTACAAAATGACTAATTAGGTAAAACAACTAATGTTCCAAAAAACGTAACAAAAAGATTGTGTTATAAATGCGAACATTACAAGTAATTGTTATCTCACACCTTGTAAACGTCGTTAGTTCTTGTAGTACGTAAAATTTTAAATATTTCTTTTTTCTAATAAACGCCCCTTTTCATGATGCTCCGCCTGTCAGAGGGCGCGTTTATTTCAAATGTTTGGCTGGACGTGCGGCGTTTATCAGAGGGCTGCTTTTATCAGAGGGTAGCGTTTATTAGTGGAAATACGGTAATTCTAAAAATTTTATTATACTATGACTGTAAGAACGTCTTCTTTAGGTTTAAAATATGTAACCATAGAATTGAGCTCAAAGAGCTACATTACATGCAATTACAGTGGTTTATGTCTAAACATTATCTTAACTTTGTGCGTTTTTTCCGTAGAGATTTTGTGTTGTTTGTGGTTGACTGTTCATACGGGGATATTCATGGCATTATCATTAGCAAATTTTGAAGAGGACTTTTCAAAATACTTTTATAGTTAATTTCAGGACATAGCAGCAACTTTCAAAGGGATTGTCCCGGTCGCTACTGGGGTATTAAAGAATATCCAGAGCTGTGAGTCAACCAGCCTCCTCCCAGATTGGCAGTAATGAAGCCCTGGTAGGGACAAGAATAAGAGGGATCGCATTACTTCGGTGTTACCTAAATATCTGATCATTGTCTATACTATCGTAGGATTATGGGCGTATGAAATCAAATTTTGTCTGGACTAGCGGCGTTTTGTTGCGAGCCCGCGTGGTCTAGTGGATAAGTTCAAAAGGGTCAGGGTTCAAATCCTGGAAGGGCCATTGGTGACGTCAGGGCGGGCATTCGGTCTTAAAGTGCTCTATGCTGCAGTAAGAAGTCCCATGTACATGGGTACCGCCCTAGCCCATGCAAAGGGGAGTGCATGGCGTTGAAACCGCATCACTAGCGGCATTTAGCTGTATTTGGTAACTATTTATTTATTTATTCTCTTTCCTTAGATGCTTGAGGTTCGTCTTATTAGTATGAAATTTTCACCATTGGCCCTTGAACACGGGATACTCATTGAAATTCCTCTCTTACCTGGAACGCCATATATGGACAAAGGCATAGTTTTCAGCCCACTGAAAGAAGGGAGAATGTACAGCTTTAGACCTTATCTACAAAGAGGTCAAAATTCAGTGCTGCTACTCAAGAGAAGAGTTGCTTTTGATCAGAAGGTTACCAATCTTTTGTGCAATCTTACTCACACCCCACTTCGTCAGTGAAAAACTTTTAAGTTCTTAAAACCTCCCAACCCTTCCGTTGTTTTTTCTTTTAGCGCATACGATGCTTCTCATCGTTTCCATGACATTGCTGTGCAATATCAACAATACTGTACTTTTGCAAACTACGTTATATGCTAAAAGTTTACGTATTTCCAACATGGGTGAGTTGCTTCATAAGCTCATGTTACTTCCTCTTTTTAGGGTCTATGATTGCGTAAACGATTGATTGAATAGTAACGTGTGGTAGACGTAGTAAAGTAATCTTAATGATGCAAATTGTAAAGAACTTAGTACATAACGAGTCTCTAATCATCGACCTCGTCTTGACATTTATGAAACATATCCAGCTCTGCTCTTATTTTAACCTCATCTCATCGATGTTTCGTATTTTCAATTTCAAACACCTAGAATTTTTTATCTTGAAATTGAATAAAAACGCTCAACGAAATGGCGTATTTCCCTCTTTTGGTTTGGACTTTATAAATTCCACGATCGGAAGCACTCGCATGTTTTTAGACCTCCTTTTTATTAATTTCTCAACTTTTCCCTCTACCTTGCTTGTTTACCGAAAAACCTTTATTGAAGAGCCTCCTCAAATCTATTTCTTTAAGAATGGATACAATGTAAAGCGGGGCTTGTTTTACTAATTGCGCGAGTTCTTAAGTACTAACTACGTGAAGGCAGACATCTAGAGAAGACCAACCAAATTTTCTTTCTTTTTATATATTTGAACTAACGACTAACGACTTTCATCAATAACGACCACAACTTTTGTCTTACATCTGGTCGGCTATACGGCAACTGTGAACTGACCTCCGATCAGAGGAGTATCTCAATAGGAGTGTCTTTCAAATCAAAATAATGCCAGTAAGTTGGCGGCACTTCCTCTTAAACTATTTACAGAATTTCCAGCAGATCCTTTTAACAACAACGCATCAGAGATTATAATCTCTGAAGGCATGGATACAGCGCATGGATACAAATTTGCAATGTGTCATAGTTGTTGCAAGTTAACCTAAGGATAGCCTTCATTCATACCGCATATCAGCAAAATCTTCTAATAATATAATGAATTCTCCTTCATTATTTCCGTTACTTCACCTTTTCATTCGGAAGCATTCAATTTAAGTCTTTTTTTTTTAAATTGCCGCAGCCTTCAGCCCCCGATTATTTTGCTGAATAGTTCATTGAAGTGTTTGTACTCTGTAGTAAGTAAGGAGAGTCAATTCTCCCCACTTCCTCCCAGACTCGAAGCTGAGGGGGGCGACGGGGCGCTAAGCCCCCTTGTAAATATATTTTAGCATATTCCGCCCCCCCTTGAAAAGTATCACAAGCAACATGTTTTGGTTTAAAGAGAGTATTCCGCCCACCCCCTCAAAGAAATTATTCTGATTTCCGCCCCCCTTGCCATGGCGAGCCAGCTTCGTAAATACTTCTTTCGTGCCTTGGATGTTGCGGTCCTGAAGGTCTTTTTGCTATGATAAAAATTTATGTGAGGCTAGAGGTTAAAACTCCAAAATGAACTAAGAACTTGAAATAATTAATATATAGTTACATTTAGTATCAATTTGAAGAACATTTTTATACTTTTACATGACATGAAAGCTCTACCAGAGCCTGGCGTTGCACGTGTTCAAGTACAAACTTAAATATAGAAAATAATGACACGAATTTCATACTAAATCCTTTTTATTTCTGTTTACTAATTGCAGTTTTTTGTAGTAGCTAGATATCATTAGTACACCTTCAAAAATATCAAGTGACTCATATTTGAAGAGCTTCTTGATTCTTAGCATTGCACATCTACCATCATTTGAAAGGGTACACAGTTTCCCAGGTTTAAGAACTCTGGAATGCACTAATTACAGTAAACCATGACCAAACAAAGGGCTCCATAAGTTTCAAAACAACCACCTTCAGATCTTGACCTTGATATTTGTTAATTGACAAGTCAGAGCTTTATTTAACTGGAAATTAGTATCTCTTGGGTTTGAAGTGCACATCTGGTGATATATGTGAAATCTTTGGGGTGAAACGTATTGAGAGCAAAAATATTTTATTCTGCCAAGGATTGTAAAGTATTGTTCATTTATTGGTATAAAAGACTAACAATTTCCGTGCAAATTCTGAACAATTACTTGTTTAAAAATTTACTGAAGACGTATTAGGTGTAGGTTACAGCCGCCGTGGCCTAGTCGGTAAGTTCCTTGCCTTCAATTCAAGAGGGTCAGGGTTCAAATCCTGGAAAGGCCATTGGTGACGTCAGGAAGGGCATCCGGTATGAAAGTGCTGCATGCTCGAGCAAGTCCCATATACATGGGCACCGCCCTAGCCCCTGTAAAGAGCAGTGCACGGCGTTTAAAAACCGCACGTGTATGATGATGTTCCACAAAAACATGTGGGCATCTATGGAAGTGCACATGCATTTTGTACATTTGAACACGTTCTCCAGTGAAAATGCTGATGTACACTTAGTTTGCATTTTCGCAGAAAGAATATATTGACGTATGTCTACATGTTGAACAATAAGTTTCAGACGTCTACAGAGTTGTACGTGCAAACTTATTAACATATATAAACACGTTCCACATTAAGTAGATAAAATACATGCCTACTTTGGTTCTGAATCGGATGGTACCGATTTAATTTCCTGAAATGCACATTATTATCATCCTAAGGTGACTATTTATTAGAAACTGCGTATTTTGTCGTCACTTTTACACTAAGATTACAACTCCAAGTTTCTGACTCACGTGACTGATTATTGTTACGAAGGACGATTGAATAGCTACAGATCATCTTGTCCAAAACATTTACCGCATGAGCCACATGAGCACCACATGACCGCATGAGCACCACAAAAATATTCACTCGACCCTCAACTTCAATTATAAAGGCAAGATTATACAATGTTGCTACAATTTCATTATTCTGACATTGATTAAAAACATTCTTAGAGTATTACAGATCAGAAATGCCTATTTATAGCGTCAAAGCGCAATGGAAATGCAGTAGTACGCCATTTTAGGAAATACCACCATTACCATCGCAACCACAATCACGCTTTTTATTGCTTTTAAACTTAATAAAATGATGATGATTGCACGATGATTTGTGGTTTGTGCTGTGAAAACTCAACTGATAGGGGTCATAAACGGACGAACACAATCTGCTATTTAGATTTTAGATGAAATACCGTAATTATTCGATTTACTGCAACCCCTTCGAATAAGCGCACCCCGAATAAGCGCACTCCCTCTGAGCAGACATCTGTAATAAGGGCACTACAGATTGCGTTTGAACCACCAGAAAATCTTGATTGCAAAATACCATTTAATTTGACGTTTAGACTAACCTGTCCTGTGACACTAACGCTGTTCCCTCCGTAACCTACAAGTCTTGCGCCACTACGAGCTAAGTTGGTTTCGCTTCCTAGTTTCTGGTATGTGTCGAAACTAAGCAGAGAACGGCTTGATCCGCTATCTAAAAGAAACTCTACTGCCAGGTGTTCAACTGCAGCAGATAATAAAACCCCTGACTTTTCTGCACTACTTGACAACGTAAGCACTTTTGCCTCTGCAGTTTCTTTACTACATGTGTTCGTCCTCTTGGGTTTGTCTCCCCTGCTTATCTTACAGTAGCGACGTCCTTAAAAATGCCCTATTTTCTTGCATACATTGCATTTGGCCTCCCGGGCTGGATATTTATCCGACTTCGAGATTTGGCCCGGTTTTAAACACGCAAGTCATTCTTTACCAAACGACTACTGGAATTATCTACCTTAAAAACGGAGTTCTTAACAAAACTAGCATTCGCTAACATCAATTTCTTTGTTAGGCTAACTAACGATGAAAAGTCTTCATACTCACGAATGTTCAGTTCTTTTCGAAGCTTCTCAGGCAGTCCATTTTAAAAAAACGTTTCTAAAATTTCCTTAAGGAAGTTTTCGTTGTTTTTATCGAAATACATATGAAGTCCTTCACATAACTTCGCTTTATATTCGTTTAAATTTGCAAATTCCTCCAGCCGAAGATGTAATACTTCCAATCGCTTTTCTTCGATAACTTCGTCCGAATATCGTTTTTTTAGTAATTTAGTAAGTTCCTCATTTGTTCCTCCTTCCACATCAAAGTCTAGCTGAATAGCTCTTAACACGATTGCTTTCAAGTAACTAAGTAATACGTTGCGCCTCTACTTATTGTTACTGACCTTGGACACTGCCTGGAAAATCCTAAGGGAATCCAGATAGTCCTTGATGTCACTTCCGCCATCATACGGTTGGGAATGACTGACCGTAAAAGCGGGCCACTAGTGCTGCTACTCGGGACTTCGTCAGGCATACTGAATATAGAAATTTGAAAACTAGACTTCTTGGTCCACTATGTTGCGTACGCGCGACAGTTAAACGTCGATTAAAGACACTATAGATTCCTTTTCCTCCTATTATTGCACTAGACCCTAAATACGAGGATCTCAGCTTACTCAGATGCAAGCTTACAAGTAAATTCTGATCTTTCTCCTAGTCTCCTTCCTCTGAACTAACCTATTTACATGTAGTATATTATTTAAATACACTAAAACCGGAAATGGTCTGGCATCTAGTTGTCCAGACACTACATTGATGACCCGTTAAACTCATGAAAACACATATTGCAAAATTTATGTAAAATCGATTGCTATTTTCTTTGATTATGAGCCTTAATATATGTTGATGTTCATGTGCTTGCATATGTCATTCATCTTATGGTTTTCTACCGTGAAAGTGTAAAAATTTTCCAGCTTTCTCTGATGTACCATCTCTTTCGATACAATCGAGATGAAGAATTTTATCTGTTAACTTTGTGATAAGCGCACACCCTCAAACAAATGTACCTCTTTAATACGCATGTATTACAATAGCCTCATTCCAGGTGTCCTTGCGTCATTGGCAGTAGCAACAGTTACTGATAGTCAAATCTAGTACAGCCGCACACGGAGTTGTTTACGAGAATTTAATGAAGTTTGAAAAAGCGCATAAAAAGCTAGTCCCCGCATATAGAGCATTTTCATTGATAGTATCATTTGGGCTCTGGCGCTGTCCCCTTTGTACTATGGAGGTCAGGTATATCGCTCTTCAAAACCGGCCATTTTAAACCTGGGGGTGGTGGTGGGGGGGGGGGTTACTGAAGGAAAGCCGATATATTCTCAAAGAAATTTTTTTAACGTTGCACTTTCCAGCGGCTGAAAAATGGGTGGGGAAGCTTAGCCTGTGAACTCTCAATTTTCCTATATATCACTGAAGTTATATAGTATCAATAATTGTGTAATAAATCCAAACATGCACGAATAGATTGCACTGCTCTCATAGAGACACAGGAATAGACTCTTTTACTGTGCTCCTGACATGCGCAGAACATGCACGTCTTGCCTATTGTTTAGCAAATATTTTATTATCAGACAGGCAACGAGATTCATTGCCTTCTGAATAGCCAAGCAACAACGAGAGGGTAGAAACATTCTGGAAAAAAATTAAGGCCGCTGAAGATTTAAAAACGGTACAGAAATGAAGTAGTCTATCGATCGATGTAAGTTGACCAGGTGTCAACAACCCACTGTGCTACGGGGCAAACCAAAATTTTGTCAAAGTCTACAAAGGCAAAAGTCGTGACACTTCATTAACCAATGAGACATAAGAATATACGATTGGAAGCTTGGTGTAATAACGCTGTATTTGTAGCGAGAAACGATAAACATACTCATATGCTTTTACTCATTTTCTTATACATCCACCTCGTACCTCGTGTCTTCTACAATATCTCTTCTCATCACATCTCATTAAACACAATTATACTAATTATGCATGACGTCACTACTACAGTATTCTAGTCGTTTTATGGAAACATTATCTGAAACACGTCGTTCTTTTTCCTCTTTTAGGACTTGTCACAATGTCGTTGCTTAAAAGCTGACAATTTTAGGAAGTAACTCTAGCAAAAATTTGGATCTTTACTACTTCATGTCTTGAGACCGACTCACAAATGGAGAGCAAATATTACCTTTCTGGACATGAAATTATTGATTCCATTTTTAGGAATTTGATGTTTAAAACCTGAACATGAAAATACAGGTCGCCGATTTTTTACTGTCGCTTCTCTTACTGTCACGTTCAGTGGAACCGGAAAATCTTTTCGTCGCCTCAACTAAACCAAGGCACTCACAACGCATAGAACCAGGATCTAGGTACATGCCAGAACAGTGGAATCTGAGAAGTTTGCTCGTTTAATCAATAGCATCAACATCCATCCTTGATTAATTTTGTAGGACTTGTCATTGCAGGATATATGCATACTTGTTTTCAGAATTGCAAATTTTCGATATTTATTTATTAACTAGTTGAATTTGAAACTACCAGACGATACGTGCGTAGAGTGTGTGGATTATAGTGACTTAGTTAGCTAAACTACCTTATTTGAGTGCAATTTATGTTTAAACGTCTAATAGTCAATACCATTTATGAAACAATTATTTGATTTAGCTTCTACTTGACTTTTAAAGTGATGTTTGTTGTATAAGTTATCGTTCAAGGTGATATCTGGAAAACACCGTCTTATTTCGTATGGTTTATTCATCTCCTTTTCTGACATTGTTCTTCGTCTGTATCCCTTCATTCCTTCTTTCTCCATTCCGTCTTTCTCGTTATACGGAATTGTAGGATCACGGCGGAGATTTTCATAGGGACCTGTCACTGGTTTCTAAGTCACGTGTCTTGTTGATCTTTTGTCTTCAGGTTATGTAACTAGTGCCAGTCTGTTAGATATGTAAATATCAATAAATAGTCTTTTAAGCGAGTTTCAGAGGTTCAGTGTGATGTTTGAAGTAGTGTTGTAACATCTCGTTCAGATCCGTATTTCCTTTCGTCTTGGTATGTGTTCGTTTTTCGCTACATTGGCGCAGTTGGCAGTATCAATTTGAAAGAGAAGAAGACCCATGACAAAGACAGCAAGAGTCCTCTGTTCCGATTACCAAGCTGTCCAGCCATGCATTCAGACTTTTAAGAGTTTGCGTAAGACAGCTTATCGTTTACTTTAGACTAAAGAAGCCTACAGACGGAGATAAATGGACGTTATGGTATCTTCCCTCAGTGATGAGGGTATAGCCATGATTGTAAATGGTCTACCCAAAGAGGTCGACTTCGCGATGACTGTGATATTCATAGAAGAAAGCGTTCTTGTAGGTGATCTGCTTCGAGGTCATTCGGAATTCTTGAGTCATAGTCACGATTCTCCATTCTCGATTAATTTTTGCTCTGAACCTTCCAAAAGCTTTGCAAGGGATTGACTCATAAACAGTGCTCGTGATTGTATAGTGTTTTCTTTCCTGATAATGGGGAAGAGCTTTGGCGAAAGAGTTAGCCACTCTTGTAGACTTTTATGTGCTTTAACCAGTGCGTGCGGAAAGTCAAGAGAGTGTAACTGTCATCAATATCTGGACAACAAAATTTTGCCACAATCGCCGTGAAAAAGTCGATTTAATTTAGATGTCACTTATTGTATGCAGTGGCGGTTTTAGGGGAGTCCATGGCCCAGGTCCCTCACTTTTGGTGGCCAGTAATAATCTGGATTGAAAGTAAGACAATTTCTTGTAGTATTTATAGGAAATGAGAGGATTAAAACACATTGTTGCAAATAACCCGTGTATGAGCAACACGTTCGTGATGAACCATGTTATTTGAAAAACGCGCAAGTTTATTGATACAATATTCAAATAATTGCTCGCTCTGATAGCTATTATCCGCCGACATGTCTTCATTCCTCGCCTACTATGCACGGCTT
>JAAAKL020005688.1:0-18956 GCA_010016065.2 Carybdea cf. marsupialis auct. non (Linnaeus, 1758)
GTATTATAGTGATGTTTAAATTTGCATGTTTTACAATCGGCTATAGAGAACGACCAATTTTGGAATGATGGGTGGTTTAAAAGACGAAGAGTAAATCAAAAATGGTTTCTAAATACATTAGACCAGCGTGGGAAATAAGATAGGACATGTAATTGATTGATTCATAATGTCTAGAAGGTGACGAAGAGCAGGGTAAAACGTGATTATAATGGTAACTTATTCATTCTTGTTTGCTTCTTTGCTTGCTAGAAGTGGATAACCTTGATATTCTGCGTGTTTCATTAAAAGAGGTATCAAGTTGTTTGGTTTTGTAAACTCGGTTTTTAGATGTTCCTTTAGTGTGACAAGTGGAAACTCCAAATATTCACTGGTGGAGCATATACCAAGGAATTGAGGGCGAGACAGAATGGAAATGACTTGATGCAACGGTGAGGATGGCTGGAAGACGTAAGAACACGCTTATGACCGTTTTTTTGGTTTACTGTTAAGATCGGTATGAAGTAAACCCCTTGTATCTCTCGTTTATTAACTACCAAAAGTTTACAAACCCAAGATTTTGACATCCATTTTGGAAAAAGTCTTGAACTCAGTATGATGCTGTCGGGCGAATTAGGACGAAAATGTGGCTGAAGTTATAACACTTGTCATCTTCCTAATACTGGAACACGTTTTTGGACACTCAAAGGATCTGAAATCATGTTGTGGAAATCAGGTGCGTTTTGTGCGTTAATACATACCATATCATGAGACAAAGTGACCTGTTTACTTTTAAATTTTAATTTGGTCGCTACTACACATGATAGGATATCACTTTTCGCCCTTTCCAGGATGCTTCCAGTAATAAGAATAGCTGACGAAGGTCTTAAGGAAGAAAGCATCAGTTGAAAGCAATCTTTCAAAGTGAACGTTGAGATACTCTTGACGGCCTTCGTATTTGCAACTATTTTGTAATAGGTTTACAACGCATGAGAACCAGGATTTAGTATCCCAACTACTTGCATTGTCTACTCAAGGTCAGTCAATTCAAGCTTGTCCTTAACTTGCATAATGCATGATCAACATTTACAACGGGAAACTAAAGTTTTAACTTATAGCACTCATAACAGTTACTTTTAGCTATAAACATGACCACTATCGAGGTACAGGGGCTGAGCTGAAGTATCCATAAACAGGACATTAGACGTGGTTGTTCTATCAAGGTAAAAGGATACTCGTTACAATTATCTGTATGTCATGCACAATCACAAGAAAATGTTCATAGTCGAAGGCTCGTGCGATAATTTTTTAAAGATTGCATCAATTGACCACTTGATACTGGATCATTGACAATGAAATGAGTGTGTTTGAATCACATGACCTTTCATGACTAATAATGCTGCTTTTCAGAGTCCTGGCACACCATGGCATTAAAAGCAGGTTTAAAGTTATGGCGTAGCGGCAACCTAACTGTAATAGTTGAAGATACTATCTCCGCAATAATTAATTTAATATACATAGCATACTTTCACCTTTAACTTGTGACACAAACCTCATTTAAGAACATTGGTGGCTTTTCCGATCGCACCTCCCGCCAGAGATTTGACCATAGTGCTAGTAAATATCTATCTGTAATGACAGTTGAAGAGGACAATCTATTGATAACTTTCTATTTCTAGTTTTCAACTCTCAGAGGGATTTGCTTCTCTAATATATTTTCAGATATGATTCTCTCAATCAATCTCTTCTTGACTGTAGACCATACATGGAGAAATAGATGTAAAATGTCATAGTAAACTATGGGAATAAATCAGAACCGATCACCTTTTTTGAGTTATGATTTCAGGAAAGTCAGTCTAGCACATGTAGGTCGCGTACCTAAACTGCCTACCGATGAAACACACGTTTATCAGAGCATCCTATTCATTAACGCGTAGCTAACAGCGTGTTGGAGCACCTAAGTGCGTCCTCATAGTAAATCCCGCTATGCTCCACTCTAGGGCGCGTTATAATGTTTCAATAAACGATCACTTTGAGCCTTTAGTGTATTTCAAGATATTAATGACTTCTTATTACAACAAGTTTCTTTGTCTTCTGCATTGCACGTGTGTCGGTTATATAGGTTTGTTCGCGTTTTTTCCATGTGTTAATTTCTTCCTTTTCGTAGTCAGTCTTATGTTGAGTTAAAAGTCGGTTGGTTTCTTTCTCTATAAGTGGTTTATCTCACGTTTAGCGCATTGCGTTACCAAGGGGCCAACATAGCGCTAATGAAATAAATTTCCTTATTGCTACATGGAAGTGCCTTACAAGGTCGTTGCAATAACAGATACCCTGACATGCGAACTAATTTTGTTGAGAGATACTTGAACTTCCATCAAAATGGACAACAATTAGCATTGCCAATAAAGTGGTCTTCTGATTTCTTTGGTTGCCGTAATCTAGAAAAATAAAACACATGAAGCACTAAATCCACAATGTTTAATTTAAGAGTCAAACAAAGATAGAATTACCGAACGGTCTACGGCGCTGATTTAAGGCACTGGTCACTTCGGTGGCATGTCTTCGAATCCCACACATGTCATTTTTTATGTCATTACCTTTGGAACTTCTTCTCAAAAGTTTGGTTTCTCCATTAATCAAATGTCAGAAGAGGCGTTTCCACTTTCGAATACAAATAGCTGTCATGCTGTATTATCTTACATTTTCATTTTTAATACAAAAAGGTCATATTTTATTCCATTCCATACCAGACAAGTAATTTTCATGCTCTTGTCGAGTGCACTGAGATTGATTAATTCTACTACACGATCTGCATATTGACCTAAACTTCAGTGCATGTAAAAAAAATTTTTAAAGGTATTACTAGTTTCGAGAAACTCCTCTACGGCAGAGGGATGGACTTAGACTCTTGCAAACATACTTTATCCACGCTATATAGTAGGGTAGCCAGCAGGATCGAGTATAACAATCTATGAAACAAAATTTAATGTTATAGGGAGCTATTTAGTAATAGTCAAAGTTTTTGAAAAACGTTTTCACCAAGTATAGTATCGCGTGTTAATGTGTGTTTTACTGACCAAATTACTCACCAGATTGACCAAACTGTCCAGCTCAACCCCTGTACAGAATTATAATGTCCATAAAACGTACGATATTGATCCAAACGTCCCATATACTTCAAAAAATATCTGTCCAATGCAAGAACAACCTGAGGTACGATTTGTTCCTATAAATGTTATTTACTATTTGATTTAAACAAAAAATGTCACGAACTTCAAATTCTTGATCAACTTTGTCTTTCTCTCGCCATATGTCACTCTACACTAGTACAAGAGATTTAAAGACAAGTAGAAATGTGTGAAATAGAAGTGAAGTTAAAACTAGCATTTTAAGTAATTAGTGACAGGTAAAAGCTAAATAATTTTGTGTCAAAATGCTGATACAGTACAGGCCCGTTTATTTAAACGGCGTGAATGTAAGTTATTGAATACCTTTTTGCATAAGACGAAAATTCGGATAAAGGAGAATAATGTTTGGTCTCTACAATATGCCATTTTTCTATCAAGTATCTCAGATAAATGCAAGAAAAATGCCTCTGGGTGAAGTAATTTTGATCTTTCAGACAGAAATAAAGAAAGATCATAAACTAAATGAATACCCTTTCATTTACGCGAACCATTTTCACACAAAAGTAGCAAAAAAGTCGCTAATATTATTCTATTCACAATAGGTCGTCAATCAAATAAATTCATTTTCATATTCCTGGCTATACGCCACACCCCCTCCCCCCCTAATATGTGTCAGCCTAACACTCAAAGACGGTGTGATTACTATTTGGTTTTCGAAAATATTTTCGCTCCTACTGTTCGAATAAACAGGGTTTGGATAACCCTTGCTTAGATAAACGAGGATGCACTCAATTGTCATAAACCGGGAGACTGTATTTTGTTATCAGACGTTTACTAACCGTCATAGACAGTTCCGGGGGACTCTTCTAGAGCTCATTTCGTATAGCAAATCTTACACTATAGGTTCTTCAACGTACGTCTGACCATCTCGATATTTTGTCAAAATGGGGTTGTATCCACCTCCACCTTCAGTCAGAGACCTGACCCCACGAAACCTTTTTTCACTCAATGCTGCGATATCAACTCCATAACGCTTTAGCTTCAGAGGAACTAGGGCAGTTACGCGATGAGGAGAACCAATGCCACCATTCCTATTTCTCATATTTAAAAGGGTTCTTGTATTCCATGCTGCAAATGCTACATGTTTCCAATTCTCTTCACCGTATAAGGTGGTGGTCTGCTGAGAGCACTTTCCATGGCAAGCTTTTCTACTCCCCAATGCATATGTGAGCAGTGCAATCGGTGAAAATGGGTGCCCAGTCATCTTGGTAGAATCAAAGAGTATATTTACCTTTGACCTACAGAACGACGATCATCTTGCTAATGCCACACTTCCAGTCACATACACGACCTGCTCATGTCGTTCATTCCTTCTTGCAGCAGCACAAGTAGAAAAAGGAATAGTAACAGTCTATCGTAGAAAGAATTTGATTTGAGTAATGCAAAGGATGCACATCCCCTTATCTCACTATCTTGATCCCATCACTGGTGATTGCAATGGAAAGGGAGTAAATTCAGGACATTTGGACCTAGGGAATGACTGCAGAAATCAACGAGTATCTCAGTCTGTTGAAATTTGCCATCATACTAAGCCAGCAGACTCCCTGGCCCAAATATTGTAATGTACGATTCCGACGGTGGCCTTGCCTAAACTCTATGGGCCTCCTTCGCCTAGTCCTTAGCTGGGCTTTTCTTTTGGACCAGAGAGTATTACTTCACACAAGCTGACCCTGGACCTCTACGGTTGACGTTAAGGCAAGTAACTGAATTAAAGGTGGTGCTTGGATAGGGGGAAAATAATAAATACAGATGCTTGAGGGCGGCATTGTCAAGCACACAGCTCGATGATGTTGAACGCTATGCTGCCAATAGGACTTTGAAGGGTTTGCTTATGGGTATGAAACAAGCTACTGAAAGGGCTAGTATACAGGAATTTAATATCTCGTGCAGATGAAGAGTCTAAAGTGCCTAACGCGCACGTAAAACAACTTGCAGTCACAGAGAAAGATGGCTAGGGACGTTTGGCAACGAGGAAAGACACAGATCTTGATGTAGGATGACATTCCTAGCAGACGAAGCTTTCGTAAGGACAAGAAAGCATAAAACACAGCAGTTGAAGGAGTATGTATGGTTGCAAATGTTAAGTGTAGTCAATGGAACACCAAAGCCAAAGGCTAGAATTAGTCAGCAATAGGATACCGATTGAGTAAGCTTTTCCATTATATTCACTTTTAAGGTTGTAATGTGAAGTAATCTAGTCTAAACCGAACTTTGGCTCACAACATAGCAAAACGTGTGTATGGTCTTGGCACTAGAAATCCTTGCACCTATATTGCCTAAAGGGCGCAAAGATCCATGTATGGTGAGGCTGCAACAAATGTTAGAGCAGTGTCAACCACTCACAATGAGAGAAGATCCGTCCCAGATATTAATCCATACATTCTTCCATAAAACCTTAATATTTAAACTGTTAGGAATTAACTATTTGGAAAACTATTCTTGAATGAGGTAGCATTTAAAAATAGACAAAATGACTCAGGTATATTATCAAAAAGAAATGTGTCATTGAAACACAGTATTAAGATCAGTACTGAGATTAGAAGGCCACATTCATTGATTTAAGGGCAAGATGGTGCTTGGCCAGAGGTTTCGGAGGTTGGTCATAGTAACCCTTGGGGAGGGGGGCAATCATGTCCATGAAGTTGAGCGAAAATATGTTTGCTATGTGGTAGTATGGCATTAAATGACATTAAGTGAACAAGCACTTTGTACCTGAGAAAATACAATACGATGAGCAAACATTGCTAAATGTCATACAATCCTCGTCCCTCCATTCTTATTGTATATCCGCATCCTCTTAATTTCTTTTTGCTATCTCTTCAAGTAATGATGTGACCTTCTCTCATGTTGGTGTTTCGCATTTTATTACTTCTTGTGACACCTCGAATCATCCTCAAAACCCTCATTTCTGCCGCTTAAAGTCTTGTTAGTATATGACGTCTGTTTTCTGTCACATTTAGCTAGACTATAAAGAAGAGCTTTGTTTCCTTGGTGATCAGTCACCAAATCTTCTCCCAATCTCCTCCGACACTGCTTTAAGTTTGTTCCACATTGCTTCAGCATCCATTTCTTCACCATGTTGACCATTACCTTGCAACCTGGATGATATTGCCTCACTCAACTCAAAGGCAGTCTGTTTGTCACCGAGTTTTTGCAGTTTGTATTACTTCGTTCCTCATTTCTCGCTCCTATGCTGTGTAGTCCAATGTTCTTTTAATAGTTATATCTGTCGCATTCTACGTATCTATCTCAATCTCCAATCACTATCATTTTTTGCGTCATCAATTATTGACTCAACGAGGAAAAACCAATCTTTGCGCTCTCTCCTGCAGGTCTACCTTGATGGGGGCGTACACTTGCACCAAACTCAGTTCACCTCTATGTTTTAGGTCAATGCTTCTTATTCTTTACCAACTTAGTCACGTTTACAACAAATTGTGCCAACTCTTGATCTTAAATAAACCCGCTTCATGACTGGCATCTTCTTCTCTGCTATAAATCATTCTATAATCCTCATGCATGATCTGGTTGCATTCCAGTTTGGGACATTGCTAGCGTTGTAAGTGGCTTCATCCTAATCATCTCCACGATCTCCTCTTCCTTCTCTCCCATAGTCGCTACGTTGACTGTTCCCATTCATATTGTGTTTGTTCATATTGTCAGTTTTTCAAGTTCAAGGTACATTTCCAATCGTTATTGCTTCGTAACGGGAGATTCTAAGCACCCCCGGCCTGTCAGGGACTGGGGGCCATTTATTCTGGCTTGGCATCAGCACTGACTTCAGTGGGTGTGGATAGTCACTTCAGTTGATATTATCACATAAAGGCCACGGTCAACATAAAGACACGGTTTGCTGACGCTTTAACAGACTTCATCAGCTCAGCTCCCTGAATTTGGTCGTGCTCCACTATGAGCACCCTGCAGTTTTGGCCGTGCTCCATCTAATGCAACCTAAGCTTCGTCGTGCTTTACAATAGGGAAGAACAATAGTCTTGCTCCCAAAGGATGGCACGACCTCATAATATTTATAGTAATCCTATAGACCCTTCCATTTTGGTCAAAGTTCACATTTACTTAGTTACTGTTGCTAGGCCTGACAAGCTTTTGTGCAAAAACGAGAAAATGGCTGATCAAGTGAAGCCGTGGGGAGGTTCCCTAGTGAAGCTACTAGACGATATTTCTATATAGTATCTGGAAAATATTGCAAACATTTCGAGCAGGGCTAAAGAAACGGGTCTACATTATTTTGCTGAAGGTTAAATCCATGAGATAACCACTATCGAAGCTGAAGATGATGTGTATGTACGGGCTACTTGATGGCGATCAGTGAGGAAAAGTGAGAGGCCGCACGATGTTGGTTTTCGTGAGGCTCAATCATCACAAAATCTATTGTTTCTGCAAAGCCGGGTCATTTCCATTTCTATCTTAAATCGTATTTTAGATAAAAATTGTACGCAGATCTACTCCTGATCATTTAACGTAGGCCCCTATTCATAAATGAGTAGTCGAGATTCAAGGGATACCATTAGCAATCTTGTTATAATTTAACGATATACGATCCTTTGCTCTTTTCAACAAATTCAGGTACACTAAGACATCAGTTTTGCGCAATAGTAAACTTGCTGTACCTAAACGATGAAAATGCCCTTGTAGGCCCCGCTGATTCTGAGTAATGTACACGCTTATGACTTGAAATATAAATGCTAGTTCTACTTCAGGGCAATGTTTTACGTACTGTGTGCTTACAAGATTTAGCGCATATTACAGAGAAAAAAAACCCCACTATGAACAAACAGCAAGATTAATTTCATAATGAAATCATGGACAACTTTAGTTTGAAATTGAAAATTACGCGGCCTGTTCTATGCTGAGATGCGATGTGACCCCCAACAGACACATTTGGTAACCGCAGGATGCCTCTGGCTACCCACTGTAGTAGTTCAACCCTTAGTAATAAAGAGGTCCAGCCCCTTCTGTTTAGCTTTCAAGAGTTGTTACGGCTTCATCTCCGTCATACAGCGTCTTTATGCGAGCTCCCTTTCTCACATAACAATGACTTTAAGGATAAATCAGGAATCGGGGTACAGTCATTGTAATTATCGAACCTTGGTGCAATATATCTGAGTATGCTTCGACAGTGGAACACGTTGGTAGCTTTATTATCGGAAACAATAAGATATTTTAACTTGCAGATGCTCCTTCTCTTTACAATCTGGGTGTTTGCGTGCTGCTTTCAGTTTACTCCCACCAGCAGGAAAAGGAACTGGATACTTTTCTGTTGCCCACTGCCATCAATAAAATTCTGCATGTAAAATGTGAAGTAGTAGTCTGAATAGGATGGTTCACTCGAGACGTTAAAAACCGTATGTAAACAAGTACAAAATGGGTAAAAGCAAGACACACAGATTGCACTGTGTGTGTAAGTGTGTAGTTTCTTCCACTTTTGATAAATAATAGTTATCTCATAATATGACAAGTGCACTGTAAGCAAATGCGAGATCTCAGGAAGGAAAAACAGTAAATAGAAGCATTCTTACCTTGGAGCACACGAATTTGTTCCTGTCTATCTTGTCAACGTTGAGTTGAGAATGTTGTTCCCCACATGCCTTGATCCAACATAAACATTTTGACAGATTTGAACTCGGCTTACAAAAAGGAATAAAGAAGGCACCCCCAAGTTTCTTTTGGTACCGTTTGTCTGACTTGAAAGTCCCCAAAAGCAACGTTTAACCAATTTTTAGGGGTAAGCGACGCAACGCAGCGGTCAAAAGCTTGTTCTCCCACAGCGAAATATCGATTGTTTGCCAGGCCTAGATTTCTGACCTCTCTGCACCAAGCTCTGCAAGTGCGGTTGTTGACGAAATACTACAATTTGATTGGTTAGTTTCCTATTCCGCAAAATGAAAGGGTTTATTAGGAACGAGGATTTAATTGCCATTTATTGAATTTCTTCATCTTAAACCACTTTTACTGTTGCTCAAATCCCCCAAGGATATAGCCGTTTATTTTTTTTACTTACTTCTGGAGATATCACATCTCTTCCTTACTGCCACTAGATCTACCAGTATTTGCTCTCTGGGATGCGTCACAGAAATGAAAAGAAAGGAATTACAGTCGTTGTACGAAATAAATTTTTTGTAGTTCAGCTATCGGCAAGCCCTGAGCGGATTGAGGGCTATAGTTGGTTCAATGTACTATGATGGCGTAGATCTCCACTCAAACTTGGGCCTATTGAAGTAGTCACTATCAAACTGCGCAGGCCTATAATGTAAAAAAAGGATCATAATATAAAAATTAATATATTTTTAAGGCCCTTGTACTATCTATGATGTAAATTACTTTAGTCATCAACATTGACATTTTGCGAGGAAGTTTATCAAAGTTAAGATTTTAATACAGATTGTTTTATAAAAATCTTGGTGAATTATAAAAAAATGCTTTCGTGATCTACGAAATGTTTTTTGACTCTGTAATGCTAGCAAAGGATTTGTATTTCTTTTTAACTGTATGTTGAGGCATGGTATCGACATGAGTCAGACGAAAAACTTTGATCGAATCGAGAGGAAATGAGCGTATCATGTATTAATGACTGAATGCGTTGTGAAGGTATTTTGCCAACTATAGGTTCCTTTGCTAATTTTTTATGCACTCAATTGAAGTAATTTTCTCTTTCCAATTATCTACCTTCAGTTAAGAGAGGGCAACACAATTTGCAGTGAGTTGATAAAAGTGAGTTGTACTGGACCTAGTTCTTGGAGTTCTGCCATATTACGCTATGTGGGGTAACACTTTCTATCGGTATTTGTTAAACTGAAGTCAGGGCCGTGACTAAGGCCAATAAGTGACAAAAGGTGCATAAATAACACATACACAAGAGTAGCTGGAAGCTGAAAGCCATGATAACCAAATGTTGTAACTTTTCATTCTTTTACAATGATATTGGATTAGTATAAAGTTGGTGACTACAGCAGAGCTGTATAATGTCAGCAGATAACCTTCTGTAAATCGGATTGTAGATGGAAAGTACCAAAGATAGTTATGCTCTTATGTATTTAGTGGATCCAAATGTAATAAATAATACAGAGATTTGCGATTCCGTAGTCAAAAGACGAATACTGAACAGGTACATATTTAATTGGTCTTATCAACACGTTTGTCCTTTACATATAAATAATTGATACACGCCCAGAAAACAAATTCACCTCTTCAGACACTCTCAAATCAGATCTAGTTTTTTGGTTTTATTTCACCGTGTAAACTCGTAATAAATATAATCAAATGATACGGGCTATAAGAAATGACAGGGAGCTACCAGACTTTAGGCGAATTGATATACAGACGGTTGATATACAATCTACCGAATCTTTTCTTTGTATTTCCTGAGCGAGCTTGATCTAATTGATTGTCAATCTCCCTCTAAAGATATCCATCAAAAACTGGTTTTGTATTAAGTCATTTGAGCCCTGCTTAGGGAATAGATTTTATAACGCCCTTGAATAGCAGAGTTCCTTTTATTGCGGAGACATTTTCCGTCGGTTTTTTACAAAAGAAGCAGCTGGAGAGTAGACTCTCTGCCACAGAGGTAACAATATTAGTTCATAATTCTTCTGATTGTGTTTAGATAGATATTGGTATGCCAATGGTTATATACAAAGCTCTACCTGAATCTTATCCTTGTACAGTGATTTCTTCATTATATAGTTCTCTGTAAGTTTCTGTGGTAGCTCAGTTTGAAAAATTATGTGACAATATTTGACTGCTTTTCTTGACATAAGAGTATCAAATATAAATCATCAACAATGCTTAAAAAATTTTCATTATCAGGTTCCTAAACTACTGCCAGAAGATTGAGGCAGGTACCAAGAAGGTTTATACTCACTGCTCTTAAATTCCTAAGACGTTCCCAGCACACATACACACACACACAACACACAACACGCATATATTCACTTATTACCAAACACTGCCTAACGTTGGGTGGACGACAACTGAAATTCATTCATCCCAGTCTGATCAATACCATCAACATTTCAAAGTTAGCCAAAGTCATCTTAAAACAGCTACGAAAAGGGATTCTATTCGTCAACACTAAGCTGAGTATATTCAAGGCTCCAGTGCCAAATATTCTTTACACACGCAGAATGCAATATCATCAAATGTAAGTTGTCCTGCCTTTGCTTGTAACATGTAATCCTCTTATGGGTGGCTCAGATTTCTTTACAAAACTTTGAGACTTTTGGTGACACAGTTTTAAAAGCTGTGGTGGAATACCACCTACCCAAATCGAAGTTCTAAATTTATTTAAAATTCTTGTGTCTGTATATTGCTAGTTAGAAATAGCTTGTAAAAATGCAAAAATGGCTTCACCAATACCTGTTCTTAAATACTAGCAGTATTGTTAATGGCATCTCCCTAGATCTACAATTTTGGGCTATGAAATATGCAAGTTTCCCTAGCCCCCGTCCCAAAATATTATTAAGTTTGAAAAAGAGCAGTTTGGAGACTTGTGAAGAGACCTAGCCTACAAATAATACCAGAAATGGACACCCCTTTCATGTGGCAAGTGTCTTGCGTGATCTGCTCCATTTTCAGCGATATTTAGTATAAACGTAACTTCTATTTGTCCAGGATTGTAGTAGCAGCATTGTCTGCATAGATTTGGGTAAGTCATTCCTGTGGTAGTATGCAGAAGACATTAAGCTATCTTCGGGCAAAAGTTTATTGTTGCCGACAGAAAACATCAAGAGATCTACATTTGTTCCTAAAAAAACCCCTGCAGTTGTTTGGAAATAGTTTTGGGTTATAAATAATGAAATACTGTTGGACACAGTTATCCAACTTCAGCGGGCCAAGATGATTAGTTCACGTAACTTTGAATTTGTCGGTTTTGTATTTTTGTATTTTTTATCAACAGTTTTTGCAAGCTAATTTAATATAATAGAAGGTTGTAGCAGTGTTAAAATGGTTATCAAGCAATGCTGGTTTTCTCTTTGTTTTCTGCTAATTGCAGCATATACTTTTTTAGTTTAGATTGAACAGGCAAATATCCATATTCATTATCGATTGAGTTTTCATCTGCAACTCTTGTGCACTAATATTTCTTCATCGTTAACGGAAGTAACTACAGAAGCCTCATTGCTGTTGACATCTAGGAAGTTTTCTTCCTCGCTATGAAGTTGGACGAGGGTAGTTCTAAAGTACGATACATCATCAAGTATCTGCTTGAAGGCATTGAAAGGATCATTTATATCATAATTTAAATCACTTTGACCCTAAGGTGAAATACCAGCCATCTCGTTCCAAAATTGTGTAAACGTCTAGAACTATCCATGTTTAAACTTCGTTATTGAAATCCACCACTATCTGAAGAGCCTTGCTTCAGACACCTGAAGATGCACTGTTTTACCACAATCACCCTTCGGCAGACATAGACACAGAGTAATTGGTAGATGGGTATCTTTTCAATGAGCTATTGTGTCCGTACTAACAGATTGTTCCTTGTGAGATCTAGTTTTAAGAGCAACGCTACTCTTGTCTGTCATATGCCTAACCAGCTATTAGAAGCTTCGAATAGATTGGCTTACCTTACTAGATCGAGCACGTTGCAGTGAGTGCATGAAATTCACTTATACAGATGTCTCTGTCCAGCATCGCCTGCTATAGGTAATTTGTGATGTTTGCAGAGTTGGTGAATATAGGTTAAAAGTTAGTCTTCCAAAACTAGCTTTCCCATACATCACATGAGATGCAAAGTGAGGGCGTAACTTGCAAGATATTCTCCACTACGGATGCAGTGTTTGCAAACTTCCTTCTTCTCTCCCTGATGTTTCTAAAAAGGGCAGCGATTTCACCATAGAGCTCAGTCTTTGTGTAATGCCCTTTCCAGGGTTTATTCAATTTGAAACATAGCTTACGGGTGTCAGTTTCTTTTCAAGTCTTCTCTGTAGTATCAGTGCCAGGGATCGGTACAGCAGTATTGATTTGGTCGTAACTCTGAAGAACTTTCATTTCAGAAATTAAACTATTAAACTTAGTCTATATTTCACAGTAAATAGTCAATTGATTAGTTGCCTTTCAAAAAATTATCAAGCTTCCAACTAGTACACCGGTAGGACCAGCTACCAAAGACCATTAAAACTGCATTTTGAATGCTCTCGTGCATTGGATAAAAAGTGTTCATCCCTAGAATCGTGATTCCTAAGGGGATCAGCTCTCAGTGTTGTTATTTTTCTCCCGGATGTACTGCATGTCGAGATTATGCCCTTTGCTACCACATATTTTACTGCAGAGGAGAAGTTGAGCTTCCCTGAAGTTATGTCTTGAGGAACTTTAAGCTTTTCTTGTACTTTGAAAACTTTGTCCTTTTCTACATATTCTTGTTTTGATATGTTCATGCAGCAGACCATTTGCACATGAACAAAGGTTGCTAAGTTAATGTTCAAATATGTTAATTTAATTTGAGATGGAACATTCACGTTTTGATATGAGAATCTTTCAATTATGTCTGGTTGCACCAACGTCTATACATGCTAACAACAACAGTCAAAATAGAAAACAAAGGAGCCCCCAAATTGTGATTACTCACTATTTGCGACAAGGTATTATTAAATGGAGAAATGTTGCAATTGGTTGAAGAAACTTAGTCCAAAGACAAGTTTGTAGTGGATTTGCAAAGAAGAAATCCAGTCAAGCGTGCAATGTTGTGAATTTATGAGAAATACCCAAAGACAAAATTCAGTTTCTTGAGAGCAGGTATGGCATCAAAACACGTGAAAAGACTATGACAGGGGAGACAATTAAGCAAGGTGGTAGATTAAAAGTTCCTTGTCAACTCGAAATATCTATGAAGAGAGTGCGTCGATGAACTTGTACAGAACAAATTCAATAACTTATTTTGCATTTTTTCGTTTGAAGGAAACAAAAATTTAGATCAGCGTGCAGTGGCGTAGCCAGATAAAAATAGTTGGCCCTGCCCTATGTGTACGATTTAGCAAAACAGTACCAACGTTCAGAAGCAGTCTCCTTGGAAAATTTCCAAGCACAACAAAAACACAAAAAGACAAAGCGCTGGTCAATGTAGCAAGAAAAGTCCTTCCGTCCCAAAATCCGCCAGATTTCGCCTTCAGCTACCTAAATGAGGTTTTTAAACGTATTCACTGTAAATTTGATAAGAGGACAACTAGCCTTGGTAAAAATGGCAAATTCTGGCCAAAACTTTAATAAAACCTGCACACTCAAACATCCCATACAACCAGAAACATCCAGCGTCTGTCCCCAAACAATGACAGGGGTTGAGCCGATGTAGGCATGCTTATAACTCGTTAGCCATTAGACACATTATCAAAAACTATAGGAGGGAAAAATCCCCTCTTTTCGATCGTAATATTTTACTTTAGTGTTAACATTTGCTTAGATCTGGTAGGCAACAACAATTAAGGGAAATTATCAGAATACAGGTGCTTTCCTAGTTACCGGAGAAATGCAAGATTTCAAATTCATTTCGTGATCGATTGTCACAAAGTCACAGACGCTGTAAGTTACATTAACAACGTCTTTGCCATTCATACTTTAGTACTGCATTTTTTATACCGATTCCTCATCTTTCTTCGCCCCTGTTTGCTTACGGTAGTAGCCCTTTTATATGGTCTCTTGCGTCTTCTGTCTTCGTAGTGAAATGTTGTCACTTTTCCCACAGGAAATTGGAATTTTAAATCCCCCTGTACTAAAACCTAGTTATCGTTGACACAAATTTTGCACAGCTTTCTATGACATTTACGTGGTCCCCATAAGCCAACATGGCGATACTGGTGGTCAGAGACGGAGTTAAAACTTCGCGTGACAGGATATTAGGGTAATCATTTCTGACTAAAACTGGTATAATTTCAAAACACAGATTCTGCTTTTCGATCAGCTGCATCAAGAATATCTTTATGTTCTTAAGTACCTACGTCATGGAAAATAATAAGCTTTTTCTTTCGTGTATGGAGAAGTCCCGAAGCTATTGTTATGCTCCCAGTTGATTTTTTATTACAACTCTGTTCAATGCCGTGCTGGAGACATCAATGTTTCCGGGGGTATTGTTGAAAACAAACCAAAATTAGGAGAACGCTGTGCAAGATATCATGTAAACTAAGCTAGATTGTTAATCTTGTTAGCTCGATTAAGAACATAAAAGAACTTAAAAGAACTTAAAAGAACATCAAAGAACTTAAAAGATGACAACTTACCACTCAGATAGATATTAAACGCTCACGTGGACCAAAAGAAAGTTCAAACTGCGGTGATTTCTCTTCGATTCCGTTTAGAACTTACAGTTACAAGACTAGTACGGGTCTAGAGCATGATTGGACTTAGGTTAAAAAGGAAACGATATTGATTTTTTGCATTTCATGCTCTGATCACATTTCACTGAACCAGATAATTATGGCGTTATGAGGAGAAAATAGTTACTCTAGCATATTTTACATGCAAAATGTAATTACGTCTGCTACAATCTCTTTACAGAAAAATTTATCACCCTTTTCACAATTGCCTCATAGAAAAAGTTCAGATTCTAATCAATCCATAGAGAACTTGATCGGTTGACATTGAGGTGAAGTTGCAGCGTTATCTAAAAGGATTTTGCCACTATGTCCCAGCTTAATCGGGAAGGCATGTGGCGATCTGACAAAGTCATGAAGGTTCAAATCCCTTGAAAGATTGTTTCTCTCTTCTCTTTGCTTTCTTATACCTCTTGTGCTTTTACCGTTGCTCTAACATGCACCTTCTAATAAAGTATTTTCCAGAATGAAGATAACCAAGGCGTATTTTTAATGCAGTCCATAATTTTTGTTCTGTCAACTGTTTGAGTTCAGGACGAGTTGTACACTTGAATATGGACATTCCTTTTGTCACAGTTTATTATATTTGTAGGAAGGCACTTAAAAGAATTTAATCATAATCCATTTTATTGAAAGACATCGGTACAGGGTTCAAAGAAAATATTGGTGCGACGCTGAAGAATCCGAAGAGGTTCTCTTTGAGTGGCCCTACCCTATATAATGAATCATTCTCACAAATACATGTCTTACCATTTAGATCAAATAGATGACTTGCATGCTCTGAGATAAACAGGACGATTTCCTTTATAGACCCTTACTTAAAAACAAACTTTATATAAGTGTTTGGATAAAAGCCTCTATCATCCAATATCAGAACTATGGCACGAGACATCAAAGTATGGCGCCCCAGGAGGTTTTCCAGCATACCCTCTTCCAGACCTCCTGATAACCTGTTCATTGCAATCATTTACTTTTGTATTTGCAAGGTGTTGTGCAAAAGAAATGACAGAATATTTTCAAGTTGCAGAATTACGTGTCAAATAGTTTGTTGGTGGTACAAAACAATGTTTTCGCTATTTCTTGCAGTTTTAATTACGTGGCACTGAGGCAATAGCCTAACTGGTACGAGTCCTTCTTAAGATGAGAGGACAACACTTGACGCTTTCAATGGAAGGCTATTTCCCGACTATCACGGTCATTCCAAACTATGTGTCATGAGTACGACGAAGACCATATGGTGTGTTTCATTTCATAAGCAAAATTTTGTGAAAAATTCCCTTATCTTATTGGACACTATTATATAGGAAATGTTTATGATGATATCCAACGAATATCAGTGTTCACTAAAAGATCCCGTCAATATCTAAGGAGCGCGTATTTAATTTTTAATCGGTAAGAAAGACTCCAGTACTTGGAATTGAGAGATGTGACAAACATTATTGATCCAACTTCCTTTCCTCAGGAGCTTTTGAAGCCCTCCGCACCCACACCCTCAAGCAAACTTTTACCAGGTAGCTCGTAAGTGTTAAATACTTTAAAATCTTCGTCTTTTACTGTATTCTGTCTGTCATCAACTGACAATATTTTGATATATTTACTTTTTGCTATATCTGCCCAAAAGTTATAGTGCGGTCGAAATCGATCAAAAACGTAGCTTCATATAGCTATATTTAGCACTAAATTACACACTTAAACAAAAACGTCTTAAACTTAGAACCAAACAATGCTTTTATTTCTTTTTTATTACATACTTATACAAGGGAAAGAATCAAAAGTTTACTATAAGAAAAATCTAGAGTAAAATTTATAATTGAAAATGACACGAAATTTAACCAAATCGTGTGTTGAGCACGTAGACTGATGACCTGAAACTGAAACCATAATAATCACTTAAAGGTCAAACACTCCATTTCGACAGTTTTCCAAAATTCAAATATTTTGACAAGTACTAGTGCTTGTTTAAAGTTATGTCTGACAAAACGTTCAAGGTGAAAAGGTGACATTTACTATGTATTAAAAGTTAATTGAATGTCAAAAGTCTACTGTAGGAATAGTTGTTTCAACACAATCAAGAAGAGGATAAAGGTCATGAAGCGAGAGATTGAAAGGAGAGGCATTTAGTAAACTGTTCCATCTTCCTTTTCTTTATAATTCCTAATCATCACACCCTCAGTGCCATAGTTTTGCAGCAGTAAAATTTCATGTCCACATCTTTGACGCATTACTTAACATTAAGCTACTTAAAACTATTTCTAAAGAAAGTCAACTTACTCCAGTATTTAATTAACGTCGTGATGATTTTGAAGTGCAGGCAGTCTTTTAATCATTTTACTGATGGGTAAATGATTTGATACCTGCAACTCTTCTTTGAAAGCTATTGGCTGATTTATGCTTCTCGATTACACGTTTCATTATCCTTGTAATGAATACCTTTTGGGTTTTTTCTGGTATCTGCTTAGCTTAAGCTGTTCCTATGTCAGATCAACTGGCAAATACGCAGTTAGAATGGAAAGTGAGCCGAACTGGAGCAGCGGATAGTAGTAGATCGATTAAATGGTAGTAAAGTAGATTATTTTGAAATGCCAGTCCTCATAGTTGAAAATGACACTGATGCAGTTTTACAAGGATACAGGATATATTAGCTTATTTACATATCCATATACTAGTATTCGAAGAATACTGCGCAATGGTGCTATATTTGAAGGGAAAGGTCCACGGAGCGATTTCCAACTGCTCGATAGCCAATCAAGGTTCTCTGGCGGACATAGATGTATTCTGCTGAACGTGATAGGATAGGACGAGAACTTCCGGTACATTTCCTTTCTAACGATGTTTACTAGTACCATACTCTACTTAGCAACAACATCAGTAATGCTGGTTGGTATGCACACATCATATATGTGTACGTTTGTATGTATAGAAAGTAGATGACTGATCATTTGCAATTGTATTCTCCGGCTGAATGAGCACTTTACCTTGGCGGAATGTCTCATAAGCTCCCACTGTGCAACTACAATCACTGGAAATTATTAGTAGAAACCTCGTGTATTCTACTTGAGACAACCTTGTAAGGAATGTGCATACATTAGTAAGAGTGGAATCCATTTAATATTTGAGTTCTTATTATAACTGCGATCCATACAGCTATGCCTTTAAATTTAACTCAGAATTATCAGTCCTTTCACGGCGTTAGGATATTGGAATATTAGGATAGGATATACACTATTTATATTTCAAAATGAGAGAGTATACACGATTGAGCTGGTGTATTTAGCAATCCATATGTTATCTTCCTCCTGTTCCTGCGAGATCCTTCATCCATGTACTGTACCATCACGGAGGCGTGCTAATGCGTTTCTAACTCGGCGAACGCCTTCTTTGATTGTGTTGCACGCTTTGCTTCATTTATGTCCACTCCAAGTATCTTTGTAATTTTAACCAATTGATCTCGGTGATATGGTTTTGTTGCTTT
>JAAAKL020005689.1:0-18956 GCA_010016065.2 Carybdea cf. marsupialis auct. non (Linnaeus, 1758)
ATTAAGCTTCGTATTTTTTTTTTCAGAGCCTGAGATCAGACACTTATTATTATACTAATTTCGCCAACTATACTAATTCCACTAATTTTGCCAATGGCAAACAAAGACTCCAAATAATGACTTTCAAGTTGTCGTTAGTCACATTTCTTTTGCATTAGATTTGATATACGTAAATCTCTACTATTAACTAACAATTTCTTTTACAACTTACTTTCGTCTTAATCCTCCATCAAACTCTAACCAACTCTCTAGCCAACACCTACAATCTTATTTTACAATAAATTCTTAAATAGGAAGAGGTCTGGTAACCAACTTGGCAGAAATCACACTTTCTAACATATCCTTTAATTTATCAAAGAGTTACTTGAAAACAGAAGTTCTTCAAAGTTTCTTTGTAATAATGACGTCATTATTACCCCCTGCGAAGAGTCACCCTCAAGTCAGTAATGTTGCATGTAACGTGGGTTTTAAGTACTTATTGCCTTTTTAATCCTAAAAGGTAAAGCCTACATTAAGTCTTGCTAATTGATTTATTTCAACAACTTCGAGCTGTTCTACAAGCTCATCATCTCTAAACAAAACATAAAATTTGTTTGTTTATATCTAAGAAAAGAATTAAAATACCTTCCAAGTTTTATAGCTTAGTGACAAATATTTAGAGAGTCAGCAGCATTAATATAGCAGATAGTCGTAGTTTCGTGGGTAGGATGAACAGACATTAAAATCTTGCAATGCAACTAATTCGTTCATCGTTTGACACTCATTAATCATAAAAGTAATCAACATGGTAGTATACAAGCATGCAAGATATCCACAATAATTTATGCAACATATAAACATGCCTTTGGAAAGCAAGGTGATATATTAATGTTCCCATCCCCGCGTTGTTTGTATGATGAAATCTTGTTGTAATTTAGCGTAATAGTTTAGACATTAACTTGTTAACGAATTAGTTAATTAGAAAGCGAAAATATCGCCGTATATTGGAACTTACTCGGAAAGACACAATAGCAACCATGAAATACATAGTATAGAAGTTAATAAATATGAAGTGCATACGGGCCGGCGGGGGCCGAACCCAGGACCTCCTACACCAAAAACGCCGCTTAAATTTCAAGTATATATATAGCTTAGACAGAGCTACAGTTATAGTACACATGTAAAAGTATATATGTATATATATATATATAAATATATTCCGACCGCTAATAAAGTTCTGTCATCTTTTTTCTACTTATTATAAGCTAAATAACCGATGAATCTCTGTACGGCTTAATCTTTATATTCTGCACCTGCTCAGGAAAGCTAACCGACGAAGATGTTTTTAAACATCAAGAAATATCCAATTTTCATTTTGATAAGCAATTTGATATATTTGATTATTATTCCCTTGTTGCCATAGCAGTAAAAATTGGATTAGACGTCCCTATTTTGCAATTGTTTTTCCAATCGCAAACTAACCATTTTGCAAACAATAGTCAATACACACATACACTCGGGAAATTTTGAATACTTTTTTCCCTTCTATTCTGGGTCCCTCAGTATCTCAAGTCTTTCTTCTGCGTATTAAGATATAGTCTGTTTGATTTTGATCTAAGATAATATACGGGGCTTTGAATAACAATAATTTATTGTTATTAAAAATAAGGTACAGTAAATGTGGATTGCTTCTCCTCCTTTCTAGGACTTATTGCTGATACAAGTATTCAATAACTAGAAGGATTTTGACTTCTTATGGACTTCAAGCTTCCGTTTATTCAGACTTCCCTTTATTAAAAGGTGAGTAAATTTCCCATTCCTACCTAATCCAGTATCCTTATCGTTGAATATAGGAGAGTAGTTAGAAAATGCAGTTGGATTCTGTATTGCGATCCAAAATGTTTCTAATCCAAAGTTCATAAATAGTTTTAAAGGTGTCCAGAAAGACCTTACGTTGCGTTTTGATTCGTTGCAATCAAATTTTAGAGCGGTGGGAAGGCTTCAGTGATCATAGTTCACAGAAATCCGAAGACTTGATACAGCCTGTACAGTCAGAATCAGATTGAGCTCCAAAATTGATAGGTAATGACGCCAATGACAACTCTATAGGCTAAGTATTAGGGAGCGAAAAATCCATGGACTTGCCGCTAACATTGAGAATTATGTAGGAACTATCTTTTCTTATAGTCGTATGGAACAATGTACACATTCCTTCATTTACTAATTACTGTTGCAGTAGTGTTCACGTTTTGTGCCCTTACCAATCCAGCATCTCCAAAGATTACTTCAAATTCCATGTAGAGGTCGTAGTTTATTCCCTCTTCAGTTATTGTTTCGTTTGATAACAAGTAAAATTATGTAGGAACTATGTTTTGTCATAGGAACAACGTTTGATAAACTTAAATGTTCACTGTTTAGAAAAACAATCCTCCTCTGCCTTATCTGTTAAAAAAGCAAATCCACATTGCCGTGCATTTTTATCGCATTTGATCTTTCTTCCATATCGATCATCAAAGCTATACAGGTTGCACATTTGTTGTATCTCCGAGGTGAGACTTACAAGTTGAAAAGCATAGCATGGCTGGCCTAATTGTCTGCAATAGTCTAAACACTGTTGCAAGGAAAATACTGACTTACTTCCCAATAAGCTGACAGGATACAAAATACTCACACCATCGTAATGATAAACATCGGACAGCTTGCACATCGTTTCGCCCAAAGCCGTTGTTGAACATGCAAGAGTGAAAAGCAAATACCAATGGCTGTACACGAGGGACATTGGCCTCGTTTGCCCTTCGGCAACTTTCAATTTCCTCACTAGAACTATGTTCCTGTTGTTTTAGATATGAAAATCAGAATCCAATAACGTGTGACGAAATATCGTTATTTTTGGAAATATGGAATTGGAAGAGCCTTCTCTGCATTAATCTGTTGTAACAGAGTTGTGTCGACAGGAACAAAGTAATGTAGCAAAACGAAGAGACGACTGACCTCTCTTGTGCTGTTGTAGTATTAATCGAATTGTCATTATGCATTCAAGTAACGATACGTATTCGAAAAACACTAGCTTCCAGTAAATGTTTTTAGAAAATTTCTTTCACCATTTCTCCCACTTTCTTTACTTTTTCCTTTCCTTGTCTAAGAGAAGTTAACAATGTCGTGAATCTTTCAGTCTTTCAGCACAGTTGATGTATTTGTAATGCAAGAATCATTGGAACTTCCTGATAGTAAGCCAGGATACCTTATAACTCAACATATTTATCATCTATGCAATGCGATTTCCGTTTTCTCATTAGCGCACTATGAAATTTTCTTATCACCATGTAACTGCTCTGACTGTGAAATTACAGGGTAGCCCAATTAACCTGAGTCACACGCAGTTTGTAAAACAGAGCTGACCACTCTTTAGACGGAAATGTAAAATGGTTATCTAGGAAAGATATAAAAGCACACAGTCTTGAATATTTCCACGAAGTACAGCAACAAAGTTACAAATCATTGACAAAGTACACGATGATAGAGTGGTATGCAAACAGTTTCAGACCAAACAGATGCCTTGTTGTGTTTTTAAGGTTGCTGTTTGCTTAAAGAACTTGTTCGTGATCTTGAATTTCAAATAACTTTGACCGACTTATTAGTTCTTTTCAATGAACTTGATTATTATATCTTCAAGCTGTTCAGCTATTCAAACACATCTAGTTAGTATCTCACTCAGAATTCATCAAATTTTACTTCTCTTCTCAAATTCATGAATAAATTTTAAGAAGGGTGTATTGATGGTTAACATAGATGACGTGAATGACTACCAGAAAACACTAACGGTCTAGCAATTGTAGTACAAAGGCTCTTAAAACTGAATTGAGGAAACATTCTAGTTACGGAAGAGGTGGTCCAAATCTTCTTTTTTTGATTACTGTAAGGGTTTATTCTGGTAAAATGTGTATTAATTGTAACTCGGCCATAGATGAAATATTTTGTACAAAGCAAAGTGAACATCCCAGAGCAAGCAAGGCGCTGATTCACATCGACACTTTACAAAAAGGACGGGAAAACTCCTTTTAAAGTATTGTCAATACGGGGCCGGCGGAAAATTTATGCTCTTCACATTTAGTTTGACAAAAGTAACAGAGAGGAAAACCGCGATATGCAAACTTTTCGATATATGGCCTACTGAAAATGTCGTTCCATAACCTCTGGCCCTCCCGTGGTAAAAGAGTTTCTGATATTAACTCCGCGTTTGTGTCATGTAGCAAATCAATGCCTTCATCCTAGCGAGTTCCTTGTGATAAGACACTTCACACAAACAGCGCGAAATTTTTTTCTCTTGTGGACTTCATGACTTTATAGATTGGGTGACGCTAGGGTGAAGTTTACTTGTTTGTTAATCACAGACGATGTTGTATTCTTCCCTTTTGCTCTTTTATTAATTATGGGCTGCAGAAAGGGAAGTGGTGAAAGTAGGTAACTATGGGAAGACGAGTCACACTCGTTATGAATGTGGAAGGGTTGAGGGAAGGGAAATCGGGGATTAAATTTGTACATAGTTTGTCAAAAAATTGTTGGTTAGGTAATGTATACTGCATGAGGGGTGCCTCGCAAAGGAATCAATATAGAAACAATCAAAACGACAAAACAACATAAAAACTTCAACGCACGACCAAAATACAAGTATCATATCAAAAAAATTTTGTGCAGCGAAATTGACTATAAAATGATCGATAAAGACAAAGCTGATGCATTATTTTGTTCACTAGAAGGATTCGTTGATTATAAAACTTGTAAAGTATTATGGGGCTATGAAAATTATACTTTTCTCACGACATTATGTCTTAGAAAATATAGCGTACATAAGTATTGCTTTTATCGATGCACCTGATGGAGCATGCAGAAGTATCGATTGGTAGACTCTTTAATGTTGAAGTCGGGGTCACAGGTGCTTGCTATCACAACTGTCTTGAACAAGTATCTGTAGTGCAATTCCTCGTAAATAGGAATTGCTGGAGATGCCTCCACAGCAAAGAGGTGCTTGCTTTCTGCCATTTCAGATTTCTATCAGTCAGAATACGTTATCTGGAAACAAATGAAGTGGGGAAAACGACCAAATAAAAAAGAGATAGAAGGAGAGATAGGAGACCACATCATTCAAAAGATAACAATAGATACTTACAAAACAAAAAAGAGGAAGAGGAAAAGGTGGAGAGACGGCACTGAGGAGATAGGCGACAGCAAGTGGATACAAGCAGCACAAGATTGTAGAGTGTGGAAAGAAATGTAGAGGTACTCTTCCAGCAGTGCTATGACACGTTAAAAATGAAAGAAAACGAATTAATACGATGGATCAATATTTCTACTTAACCTTGAAGAACTAAGGAGAATATCGATAATATAGATACTAAAGACAAAACTTTGCGAAATGACATGCTATACAGACCTTCAACGGGTTTGCCTGGTTGATCTGGCGTAATCTCAAACCAACGCATTGTCTGAATACATAAATCCGCCAGGCTTCCAACGCCGCTAGCTTCTTCAGGAGAAAAAAATTTCAGGCTGTCAATAAAATATTTTTCGCTTATCCTTATTACCTGCATCATTTAACTTGTTATCTGTCTTAGAGCATTTAAATGTAGCCTTTGACACTGAGCATAGCAAAATGAAGGCCATCATAACCTGGCACTATTAGTATTAGATAATTTGAAGTTTTTGAAAATTGTTAACATTTTCATGGTGGCAAACAACAACTGAAACAAAATAATTGAAACATAGTTACAGTTATATCAACTGTAAGCTGGAAAACCTTATGGAATTAAAGAAAACATTAGCGTTGGTTTGAGTGATGTTTGGATTTAATTTGATAAAAGTAGATATTCTCCAAACGTTGTTTCTTGTGGTAATCTTTGCAAAATACATGAAAAGCACGGGTTCAAATGATGCTCATTAGGGACGCACAGAGGTCGCAAATTAAAGTCGCAAATTTTGCAATACACTGATTTGGTCCCGTGTAGAACGATACAACAAGCAGAGGGATCATGGGACTTTACCTTCGTGACGTCAGCATTACAATTGTAGATGGTATCTAATTTGACGTCACTAACCACCAGCAGTAAAAAAGCCATTAGCCTAGTCGATCTCATTCTTCGTGGCCAAAACCAAAGGCAGTAACTAACCCAAAGAACAAAATGGCCGTGTCGGAAGATAAAGCATTCAGAGCGGAAGATCTCCTTGAATCTCTAAAGTACTGTCATAAGCCAATTGATATACCAGGAAACTTTAGGGCCAGACAAAGAAAAGTACGACACGACAGCTCAAGCAAAGTGTTCCCGAAGAGGGGGAAGAGATGTGAGCACAAAACAACATATGCTGTGCAATTCTGCACCAAGGACGCTAAACCATCAACACCACGACCGTGTTCTGCTACCAGAAGAAACAATCCTCATCCATCAAAGGTATTTCATGTTTAAAAGACTGCTATAATGAATTATTTATATTCTTTACAAAGCACCTTTAAACAAATGTTTTACTCAGTTCATTTCTTGAGTATTTCATTTTATAGCCTTTTTTATTGGAGAATAAGACAATATACTTCCGTCGTTTATCATGTATACAGTTCATCAGACCTTTTACTATTACACAAGGGATTAATGTTGAGAGTAATTTTAGTTGTGAAGGATTTTAAAATAATACTAGTGTTTATCTTTGGTCTCATTTTCAGAATTAATTTGCATTTAAGGATGCTTGTTTAAGAATTCATTGAACGCAATCAGAGAAATCACAATTTATTATTTTATAACAGCAGCAATAACCAACCAGCAAGGAGAAACGTGTGAAACCTTAGTTATTTTGAGTTTCTAGAAGCTAGATATTGTGTAAATAGAATTAACTACGATGAAGGAAGTGTAGCTTAAGCTTTAAGGAGAATTCTAAGTATTTAGTGACTCTTTTCGTAATATACTTTGGAACTCCAAACCAATTTCTTAATTGATATTAGATCGGGTATTCTTTTGTAGCAAATAAACGTCTATTCCGATAAGAGTTGGCAAGATTTTATCTTTTGAAGACGTTGTTTGGAAGATATGATTCGATCTTCGAATATTCGAACTTTCGATTGACATTTGATTTTATATAAAGCTTCCTTGACAAACGCAAAGTTTAGAGGAAAGAAATTTAAGCCATAGAAAATTAGTTACCTACAATTTCTTAAGCGTATTGTGATTATTTCTGATAAGACAGTATGATAAAGATGTTAAAATATAGATTAGATAGAAGAGAGGCGCTATAAAAAGCCAGTGGCACGACAAGGTTTCACATAGATAGGTACAACCATTGATTTATGAAAAAGTCTTTGGGTACAACACACAAAGGAACGTAGTTCGTCTGCTACTTCTGCCCTAATCTATCAAAAGAATTCGCGACACGCATCTTAGTTAAAGAGCTTGACTAATCAAGACTTCCGCAGACAATAAACGATCACCGGTAACCTCTAACCACAACGAAAATGAACGGGTAGTTATCGTTTCTATTTTCTAAGAAAGAATAACATTGGACTGACTTTAACAACAGATAAAAATCAAAGATACGCCAAAATACAATATCAGTCATTCAAAACTACAATAATCAGTAGTGAAGTAATGTGACTGAAAGAAGTAAACTTCAACTTCCATTGTTTATTATATAAAAGCTAATAAGATTTCCTTAACCTTGTAGGAACACTAAAGTGCTAAATATAAGCTACAAAGACTTAATTCCTTTGCCAAAATTCCCTGATTTATTCAATCTATCCAGATACTTGTACTTTTGATTTGTTCTGGCATCAAAATTTGTACTCCAAAATCTTTAGTTGACACCACCAGAAAATAGAATATTTAGGGGAACAAAATTGCGTTTATGCAAAAACCACTTCAAGGCGAAGGAACTGGATTATAAGTTACAAACAATGGACTTCTTAACTGTCGTATCTTTTCTACCTTCTCGTTACAAATACTTATTTTTATCGTATCAGCTACTACCACTACTACTACCATCACTACATCTACTACTACTACTACTACTACTACTTCTACCACTACATCTACTACTACTACTACTACTACTACCACTACATCTACTACTACCACTACTACAACAATACTACCACTACTACAACCACCACCACCACCATTACTACTACTACCACTACTACTACTTCTACAGCCATTACCACTACTACCACAACTACTACTGCTACTACTACTACTATTATTACTACTACTACTACCACTACCACCACTACTACTACTACCCCTACCACCACTACTACTACCACTACTACTACTACTACTACCACTTCTAGTACTACTATTACTGCTACTACTACTACGACTACTACTACGACTACTACTACTACTACTACTACTACTACTACTACTACTACTACTATTACTAATGACTTTTTAGACTTCACATATTTGTTTATTTCCTCGTGTCATAACATGCATTATTTACCATCGAAGCATAATAGATTTGCAAGGTGTGTATACATCTTTATAACCCATGAAGCTCGGGATCTGGTCAATTACACTTTCTTTTACAAAAAGAAAAAGAAGTCACCTAATGCGGAGGATTATGATCTGTAATAACTGAAAACCCTTATTCTCAATATAAAAATCTAGCAATATTTTAAGAAATACACTCATACCAACTTTTACGTAACGTATTTTGTCAAATTGCATCTTTGACGTCGATATTACAGCCGTATTACTTTTGGTCTTCATGCCCCTATTGCTACATGAACATCACTCTCTCCAGCTCTCTCCAACAGAAAGAAGGCACGTCTATAATGGTCTTCCTAACGTGGATGCCCTCTAAGTAGAAAAGACTTCCAACTAACAATATATTTGCAAGGTCTGGTCGAGGACTAGTTGTAGAGATACATATCATGCCACGCAGGGATGCTTTCTGAGAGATGGACAAGGTGGCTCCAAGGGCGTGACCACTGATATACAAGCAATGTTGCACACACAGAAGGACAGGGCATCGATCAAATCTATCTTACATCATCTGTAAAGGCCTTCCTTTAGCTTACACAGCATAGTGATTTGCATAATACAGCCTAAATAGGAAAATTGAATTATAAGAAGTGTTTAAAACATTCTCATGTAAAAGCTGCCCCATTCTTTATATATGTCATTTGCAAAACCTTTATCCTTGCCGCCTTGTGCGCCTCTAGAAGTCATCCTTAATACTATGATGCTAGTTTGATGTAGTGTTTGAAGTTTTACTTGGCAACTATAGTTAATCATGCTTCATCAGAAATAATCATTGACAGTTTAATCATTTGCATGACTGGTCTAACTTTCTATGTGGCCTAAATTTTTGAAACAGAACTTTTTGAAAGAATATAGGATATTTTATCAACGCCTCCTTCCTGTAGACACCCTCCTCCCAAAGAAACCCTTGCGTCCTTTAAAAGTTAAACTATGGAATCTATGGCAATGAATTTCTATTAATGCTTTGAAGAGGAGGTGCGAAATATGTGTAGAAATGAGCTTTCTATTTCTCAAAACTGAAATCAAACCTTACCTCGCGGTACATGAATTCTTCAAGATCCAATGGATTATCCGGCCTACCAACTCTTTTAAGTCTGTGTAAAAACATATTAATAAAAGTAAGTACAAAAATTTATCCACCAAAAGATATCCCATGAACAAACAGAGAACCGAGTTGCATCGAGAGTACAACAGCCCGTCGTCCTGTTTGCAAAAAACATTGGTAAGAGCAACCCACAGAGAGAGAGAGAGTTAGGTTGATATCTGCGTCAGAAGAAGAGGGGATGCTCTCTCCACTCGGTCAAGAGTAACTGCTAAGAGATCCTCTATCTACTAACTACATGTTTACTAATGAGATAGACTGTCAGATAGATGTTTCGTCCTCAGCCTCGCGACTTAATAATATTTCTGCACGACTTCTAAATCCCTCTCAACTTTGAAGATATTTCTGGAAGTACCATTTGTCTTGATATCATCACGGTAGCATGTCCTGATATCCTAGCTGGGATCTTTGGAACAATCTTTGTGAAGAGGCTTGGGAAAAACTGATTAACCTACTAAAGCTATGATGGATATTGTGATTCTTTGATCCCAATATTTATATTTGTATCTACTGTACTTACTCTAGTAAGTGAAGAAGCTAAGTGCTAAGCTAGGCTAAGTGAGGGTGCGCGTTGCGGAAAATCTTTAAGCAACAGATATGCATGGTTCCATGTAGAATCTTTGCCAGACTCTCCCCAGACTCATCTAATTATTATCAGATCATCGTGTCTTAGGGAGTTGATTGAATATTTAAACGAGTACGATGGCGTGTCTGATAAGGTACGCGGTTCTAAAATGTACCTAAAATGAGAAGAACCGTTAACTTACCTTCTGAAACTAAGTTTCTCGTGCTCCGTTTTCTTGTCCTCCATTCGCAAGTTTCGAAGTAAATGCGATTGAAGTCATGAATTGGTCCATAAGGTTCAACGTAAAAATTGCTGCAGCCTTAGAGCTGGTCAAGACGATGCCAAGCCAATAACATTTAGCCTTGTTCAAATTTAAATATGGTTATCTCAGGTTGCTTTGTATCAAGTAAATGTCAGGACTTTTATATGAGGGTGCATGGGGATGGCAATAGAGTAGTGTTGTACGAAGGGAAGACCACAAATGTATACTGAGTGACACAAAGACGTTGATTAATGAGAAAAGAGGGACGTAAGCTGAGTTCTAGCTTTTTGGGGGCTAATTTAGTTTTGGGAGGTTTTGGGAATCTTGTATTTTGCGGAATGATAGTATGTCCCTCATAAGAGTATAAGAGCGACATTTCTTTTTGATAAGTGATAGCTTTTATGGCGTTCATTAATATACCAAGATACTTACTTTTTGCCTGTCCATACTGGGTCCTCCTTTAGTCGTATTTTACATTGCAAAAGGTAAACGAGAATCACCTTCAATATGGTAACAGCCACATCCTAATGAAAAAATAGGATATTATCAATGGCTAACAATTAAGAGGACAGTGATGGCGTGAGATCAATTTAATCGAGGGCCATACATTGAGACTTGTTTCATACTATTCATTGACCATCATCTATATAGTTCATACTTAAAGGAAGGGGAATGAATGAGTGATGTCCTTATTGCAGGTTATCAGACCCCATTTATACGGCCCACACATTGAATCTCGCTTCATACTATTCATTGACCATCATCTATATAGTTCATACTTAAAGGAGGGGGAATGAATGAGTGAAGTCCTTATTGCAAATTACCAGACCCCATTTATACAGATTGGCCTATTTTATTACTTCGGTATCAAGATAACACCTTCTTACAAATTTTAAGGAGGCTACCTCTACCTGTCCCCACTTTCGCTGCCACTGCTGAGATGTGGCCCAACGAGATGACCGTAAACGACGCGCTCGGTTTGCAATGGTTTAATAAGACTCGACACAACAGGAACATGACAGTAGGGCTCTAAATGGAGCCTTGTCGTTTCAAAAATGATGCTGTAAGATAGATATTCCCTTTTGCGTTGAGGTCACCGTTTTGATGATAAAGATGGAAAGTAGGAAATGTATAGTGGGGAATTTGAATGCTTCAACATGAGAAAATTGCTACTTGTACAACAAATTGCTAAGAGAAAGGAATTGTGCTTGAGGGTAGAAATTCAAGGGAAAGAGACTTTCTTTAACCGTATTTGAATGGGTGGGGTCTTGTAAAATACTAACTCTTTACCTCTCGTTTTTTCCTCAAATTTGCTCACAACTATTTGAAAAATTGGGATGACCTGTTCAGGAATCATCAATGTAAAACACGTCAGAACAATGACACTTAATTTGTATTCGTAGTCCAAAATTCTTGAAATATGGGTATTTTCATAAAATCTCAAATCTTCACCCTGTTCAAGGCCAAAGCCACTACTCTGAATACGGTTACTTTTCCCCTTCGAATGACAATCAATTCATGTACTTTTTACTGCAGTCCCCTCTCTTGCAATATAGATTCACTCTTCACGAGGGCAGATGAAAGAACACAGTATCTCCGGGTTCGTGGCAGGCAAGCTCAGGGTCGATTCAAACTCACGACCCTCGGATTGTGAGTCTGACACTCTACCAGTATGCCACTGCTGTGTGAGTGCCACGAATGCACGAATGTGAGTGCTATCTTTAAAACATAAAACGAAAGCTTATTTCAAACATTGAATTTCAATAAGATTCTAGCAATGTATTATTTGACATACATGAATTTTCAAGCTGTTCTAAGGGCACTTATGGCGAAGTTTCGGTAAGAGAAAAACATGGCCATGGCCAAGGATACCGCCCTCTCTCTCTAAGGAAGCACATATAATTAAACGTAAAGATGCCCTGTACTATGTCACGGAGCATAGTGGATTAAGTCAGCTAGTTCACTACCTTGCCATCTTCATCCTTTCCTAAAATTTTGGACTGTGAAATATGCAAGCTTCCCTAACCCCCGTTCCAAAATATTGTATATTCCAAGCTTGAAAAGAACATTTTGGACACTTTAATGGCAGACCCCATGCTGCTAAGGGGAGAGGCCTAGAGAACAAATTATGCCAGGAATGAACACCCCTTTCATGTGGCAAGTGTCTTGCGTGATTTGTTCTATTTCCACAAAAATTTAGTAAAAACTTATCTTCTGTTTGTCCAGGATTGTAGCTAATTACCACCAGGTGCCCATTATCCAGCTGTGTACAGAGGAGATTTTTCCCGATTAAAGTCCGAGGCAGGACTCCAACATTCAATCCTATGTTTGCTAAACTAGCACCCAACCCACTGACTTAGTCATAGCCACCTCCAAAAAATTGTTCAGCCCAAAGTCCCTCATACTATAAAAACACGGCTACAACCCCAGTTCCACAATTGTACACAAGAGATTTACTTAGTATTTCAAGTCGCCTAGAGAGTTTCAAGCAAGATGTGACCAAATAGAATGTCATTGGATGTAACTGACATTCCGGAAACCTAAGTATTAAATTCCTATAGAAACAATTACTTTACTAACACGTTGAAAGAACTTCATAGTTAGAAATTCTTAACCTGTGCGTAACTTTTCCAATGTCATAGAACCCATCTTGTTATGACGTAAGTGTAGGCATGCTCGCGCAGTTACTATCTTTTGGCCTTATTCTACTTTCGACCTGGAGACATGTAAACAAGTTTCAAAATATCGTATGATTCATTCGTGAGTAATTGCCTAAATTCTGGAGACCCACTGCATTATCAAACAGCAACAGTTACCATTGTAACAGCATCAGAATTTTAATAGAATAGGTTGTCAGGTGAACTTTAATATGGAAAGTTCTCTGCCACTGTCATATACATATTAAATTGACCTTGAAGTGGATTTATACGTAACAAGATCATATCAGCATTAACAATAAAATCGTAAGCGAAGTAACCATGTCAAGATAACTATTCAACCCTTTGTCTCCTGTTAGTACACCATGTTTGCAGTAATATCCAATGTCTTAAAGACGTCGTCAAGGGGTGATAATAAAAATATGTTGGAGTAGACAGCTCAAGTCCCAATGTGCATAAAATATAAACCATTACAGATCCTTCGAGTGTTACCCCCTGAAAAGGATGAGAATCCTTGTTGGGAACTAGTTTACCAATTTACAACACTGGGAGGCAACAGTCTTTTAGTAGTTCGAAGTTGCTCTGTCAAAAGTCAGAAAACGTATCTTTATTAGTTCTTACTGCCACTGGAGTAGAGGTTAGACACCGCAGTAATAAGGTTGAGGTGATTAGAGAGACGTCAATCATCATCATCATCATCGTTATCATCTTACGATGGTTAACTAACTACATTACTGACTACTTTCTTTATCCCAACAGCTACAGTCGTGCAAGGGTTTTACTCTCTAGTATTCAAATTCATTTCAATAAAAGTGATTCAGGCACTTAGCTGTTGGGTAACAAGGGAGGACGGTACCCCCTGACGAGTCGTCCAGTTATATTTTGTCCCTTCAGACCGGTCGAAACTCAAAAAATAGGGATCTCCCGGCTCAGTTTCCATAGGAAAGTCAACACTTGATTACGCCTCTTATTTATGGATACAAGGTATGCGCCTGGCATGGATTGTTATTGAAAAAATGCCATGAAAATGATTAAGGTAGTGCATGTTCCTGTTATGATTTGTTTTGAGGAGAAAATCAATATGTTATAAGAAAATAAAATAGATCTTTTCTGTCATTAAGAGTGGTGTTACCTTTTTCGGCATGTACATTGCTATAAGAAAGGGGAATCCTTGGATCTATATAGCAGATATGACTGCTGCTACAATATTAGCTATAATTCGATGCACCCGCTTGGAATGCAGAACCATTAGCACATGATATAAAAGTCTTTACTGTTCTAATCGAATCATGCTTCTTAATAGTTTTGCTTGCGTGTGTCCAAAACGTCTTTATGAAACTCTTGCTACCCTTTCAAGAGTACCATTCTGGCAATATTCTTATACGTAGATTCTCGGAGGCATACCCTCACAAAACGTATACTTAGTTTTAGTTATTTATGGTAACAGCTACGTGGGACAATCAATTTGAAAGTCATAGATCAAGATTCCTAGATTGAGCCAAAGATGAAACTTTAAGATGAGAAAATAAGCAACAAGTCTGAGACGGACAGTCTCTGGTTAAAGTAAATGTTTTTAAACAAGGTTACAATGCCTCGAAGGCAACTCTAGTATTGTACTTGTTATTAGCAACGGCAATAACAAATGGGCTGTGAGTAGCAAAATCGCTATACAAGACATTAGATATTGAGCATTGTAACAATAATAACAAGCTGAATATTCTGAGTAAAACTGTAAAATTCTATTCATGATGCTGTTACCTGTCCAGGACATTTGTGAGTGTGAGCCTTCGGAGCATCTTCAAAGTTTCCGCCAAATGCGATCAGCTTTTCCCTTTGGCACTAAATATTTTCAGAAGGCAAAGGTTTTTTGTATTAGAAGAATAAAACTATTTCCATGTAGCCGTAAAGATAATGAACCATCTAAGCCGCAAGCGAGGAACATCTCTAAAGTGCATCATAAATTGCACACAAAAATGCAGTTTTTCAGGTATAATATCTTGAATACCAAACTTCAGATGAATACAAAGTATTCCAAATCGTGCGTTTATCTAAAGACTTCACATCGTAATAAAATTGGCCTCCTCAAAACATTTGTCTAGTCAATACTTCAGTATGGATGTGGTTGTGTAGCCTCACGCCTAAAATTTGTTGAAGTATTTTAGCTGTGGAGATGTAATTCTGCCGTCGCATACTTCCGATTTCTTACACCGATTGAGTTACAACAAGTTATGATGCACAGAGAACTAGAACAAGTGGTTGAATGGCGGCAGTCGAACTTCTTTAGTCATTCAAGTAGGAAGAAAGCGCTAAGTGGAAGATCGTCAAGAAAAGTGCAAGAGGTGACGATAGGAGAACTGTTTTCGATAACTTCGATCTGGGCATAATGCAGATTATGATGCACTACCGAGCAATCACGAGTTTGAAATCATCCAATTCTGTCTTTACATTCCTTATGATGATGTTGACGGTAAACATACTATTTTTACCATGATAATCATGATATAATGACAACGACGCTGCTGATGATGACAACGATGTTGCTGATGATGATAACCATGATGATGACAATGATCATGATGCTACTGCTGATGATGACTGTGATGATGATGATGATGATGACAATAATCATGATGATGACAATGATGATTATAATGCGGAATGATCTTGCTACTGCTGCTGATGATGCTAATGATGACAATGAGGAAGTTGACAACGAAGAGGAGAAGGACTAGGATGACTATGATGGTGAAGTTATTGAAATATATTACTATTGCTGCAGTAAATACATACTAACAGCGTCTTATATAGTAGACTGTCACTATTATTTTTTAAAAAAGAAGACCCTAAAATTTGTTTAATAACTTACCTTATTTTCAAACCTGTTGGGATTAAATTCAGTAGGGTTTTTAAATACTTCTGGATCTCTCTGAACATGATACATGCTTCCGACAAGTGTTTCCTCCTTTCTCACTTGATAAAGGCAAGTGTTTGTATCCAGCACAAAATCGTATCTACGAAATATAGAAAACGAGATATAAGTTATTAGAGAGTTAAAAATATTTTGGTTTAGCTTTTTCAATTATCAATGCTTGCTATTATCTATGTAATCTTGGTTGTCTTGGGGGATGATTTAAGATCTACATTTATGAGGGCGATGTTTCCTACGAGATAGAAATTTTTCGTTTGGATTTAGGAAAGAAAGGATCAGGTATTTTGCTAATAGAACAGTGCAAATTTCTAGTGGTATTTGAGAATCCAGCGTAGCGTTGCTAGCTACATAGCGAGAATTCTGTTCTGTATTGATAAGCATATGAAAGGCGAAACTGTGCTGTCGGCAGATTGAGTATATTTGAATATTTATGTATATTCAATTTTTTATCAGTATATTAACATTGTATCCGCTATTTTAGAATTATCCATGCATGTTCCAGCATTGTAGGATCTTCATCTCATTTTATTAACATTCATTTAATTTAACTTTTCCAGCATTTTAAGAATTATACCTTTGCATCTTACAATTGCTTGCAGGGCCAATGTGCAAAAAAATTAGAGTAAAGAGACACATGGTAAATTTTAACTTATGAAAAAAGTGAAATGGTATGTTGGACCTTATAAAATTGTCACCTTTGATAAACAGAGGCGAAAGGAGTGCACATAGGTGCATGAGTCAGGAAGCTAGCTGAGCAGGACCGCACCTTATTTGCCAACAACAGACTTGAGAGTCTGAAAAACCGGTTGGAGAAAAAGGTTTTAACCTAAACAATAGATTACTCTCTATGAGTAAGAAGCCAATGCGACGAAAACTTTGGGTAGGGAGAAAAAGTTGGAAATGAACAAGTGCCTTTCACAATTAGTTTAGTATGAGCTAAAAATAATGTTATGAAGATAATTTGTTTTGAAAACTTCATCGCTAGTGTTGTCTTAGTTGTATCATACCATATTGTTACTGTTTTCCCCTGGAAAAAATGAGATAGTAAGATGAGCAGTACGGATGGACAACATGGGGCAGTAAAATGAACAGTGGGGATGACCAACATGGGGCAGTAAAATGAAATAGAGAATATCTGTCGTTTACAATGAAAAATACTAGATGATACATAACAGTGACAGATGTTACCGTGGGTTTAAAACAGAACAATGTTTAAGAAAGATCGTCCTAGTTGACAACTAATTTTCTTTTAATGAAAATAAAAACAAAAAGAATATGAATAGCAATAATATGATCATGATACCAGAGATTATTAAATCTCTGATGATACGCAAATTCTGGATTTCTACATTTATTTTAAAACAACGACTTGCCCCTAACTCATTTATAGGTGATAGCTTCTAGACAGAAATTACGTAACTTACCTCGTTCTCCCGAACAGTAAAGGAGCTGGGGGTTGCATCCTTAATATCTAAACGGTTAAAGGAAATCATTAATCAGAATATTGTAAAATATGTCTGCAGCAAATTTCAATGCTATCACACCTACCAAATGTTTTAAATTTTAACCAAAACCCCCTACTTTTTCTTTCCTCTCCACTCTCCAACCAGACCCTATTTTGTAAATACGAGCTATTTATTAATTTTTATATTTGATTATTGATGATTTTGTTATCATAAATTTACGGGAAAGTTACTAGTTAGAAGGCAGATATATACGATTTGCCGGGCTTACATATATGACGCTACTATTGATATCTTTCCAGCTGATCTTTCTCGACGTTTCCCCCATTCTACACTTTCGATGGATACATGTTTCTTACTCCTTGTCCCTCGGTTGTAAACTTTTTCAGGGAGAAATAGCAGGAGAAAATGTTGAAAATTTAAGCTCAGTCTCAGACATCAGATGTGAAGTACTGATCATGGGAACAGTTTCGCATCAAAGGAAAAAACAATGTTAACCAAATGTAAACCCTATCCAATTCTTACTCTCCATTCTCTTTCCAAATAATCAAACAGAGTATTTTTTTGCACCCAGTGTCTAGAAGAAGCAATCTTAATTAGCGATTTGATGCTTTCAAATCTATACATTTCTCTGGTGTTATTGAGTCATTTATGTCAGCTTATTTCCAGAATGAGAAGGTATTTCTAGGTGTTTATCAAGTTAGAGTATACATATAAATACACACTCAAAATTTGTTGTAATCAGCACAGCGGTATTGTCACCAGAAGGTTGTGTTACCACAGTTAGACCTGACTGAATACATTCCTCAATTAGCTACCTCCCATGGTTAGCGAGAAGCTAATTTATTGACAAAGAACTCTTTCATTCACGCTGTTCATTGGTAACAATGCTGCTGGAGGGAAATCTTCCATAATCGTTCCCAGATATGAAACCTAGGCAATTATTATTGGGTTTTCTTTTTTTATTAAAGACAAAACTATTTGTTAACAAGTATAACTAATTGAGCAAAAATAAAGCCTGTTTCCTCGATGTTATTCATGGAGTGTACGCTGATGATTTTTAGTGACTCTAAAGTTCTGAACTCCTGCATAACGTGTTGTGTTTGTTGCGGTTGTGTGCACTGCGGTGTAATTAACAGAAAGTAGTAAATAAGGCGGCTCCTCTCTCACGTTAGAAAACGTCTTTCACCTGCAATGACTGCATAACATATTGATAGGACAAAAACAAGAATACTTGGATTCTTCAGTTCAGTGCGCAACTAATTTTAATTATTTTAAAGCAATTACTTGACTACGTGCTCCACTGGTAGAAGATTAGTCTGAACTAACTTTTAATTCTAGAAAAAAGTGTTTGTTTCACTCCTTCGGTAATCTTAAAAGCTGGTACCTGCCCGAATACCGTGCAACTTACTATCCAAGATATAAGACTATACCGTAAATGGCGCTTGATATACACAGTTTTTTTTTTATAAGAATT